>JAGFZM010001914.1:0-10314 GCA_017657215.1 Limnothrissa miodon
ATTCTTTTTTACTCAATTCACCCGAGGCCCATTTGACAAAGGTTTCCAATCATGTAAGACATGCAAATTGCAGTAAGTCAAATCAATGGATCATTAGCAACTTTGACCCAAATACATCACTAGCCTCAAGAAAAGAAAATAGCTCAAGTGTACATACACACATGGATGGACACACACACACACACACACACACACACACATTGATGTGTACAGACACGCACTACATGTACAATGAGACCAGTCACAAGCTAATGATCCCAACTGCAGCCCAGTGAAACCTTCATGTTACCATGGCTTCAGGGGAAGAGTATATCAGTCTGGCTATGTCTCTCTCTCTCTCTTGTTTTATTTCTCTTTATTTCTCTTTATCTCTTCTCTTTATTGTTTTATTTCACACACACACACACGCTGTCTTTCTTCCTCTCCCTCTTTATCATTCTTTTATGTCTCTCTCCCTCATTTGTCTTTGTGCACTCACTCCGTTTAACTCATGGCACAAATTGTCTTATTGTGGTTATAAGTGATGTCACATTACCCATTCATTCTCCATTCACATTCCTCACTCCACTCTGAATGAACACTCATTATACATTCATATTCATTCTTACCATATTTGTGTTTGTGTGTGTGTGTGTGTGTGTGTGTGTGTGCGTGTGTGGTTACAAGAGCATCTGTGTCTGTGTATCAATGTAGTCATATGTGAGGAAGGAAGAGAAAGGAATTGCTAGCATGGCATAACCCATAAAGCTAGTAACATGGCTTTGTGTGCAACCACAGATACTGTCTGGGTGTGTGTGTGTGTGTGTGTGTGTGTGTGTGTGTTTGTGTGCACACCAGTGTATGTGTCATTTTCTTGCCTTCTCACACACACACACACACACACACACACAGACAGACAAACACACACACACACACACACACAAACGCTGCATTCCTTTACATTGCTATTTCGGACCGGCCTTACCTTCAGTGTGCACAGCCGACACGTAGGTCCAGTTGTAGCGCTTGACTATATCCAGCATGGCGCGAGCTTGCAGAGTGTCAGAGGGCACGACCCGCAGGAAGTACTTGAAGAGCGTCTTGTCGCTCAGGTCAATACTGGTAGCACTGTAGGCAATCTGGGGGATGTTAAAGAGCTGGAGAAGGTTCTGGACCTGAATGGCCACCGAGCTGGAGCCAGGTCCGATCACCCCAGCGATGGGCTTCTTTTTCTGGGAAGCGTGGTTAGGGTGTCCCCCTCCGTCAACACACTGCTTTGTGGGGGTCCCCACTGCAGCCACCGCTGCGCCCCCTGGTGCCTGGAGCTGGAGGAGCGGGTCATCCTCGCGGGTGGAGATGAGTGAGTCGCGGATGAACTCGATGCTCTGCTCCAGCGCCACGGACGAGTGCCAGCAGGAGTCTCGGATCTCGCAGCCCAGCGTCACGTTGGGCAGGAGCGCCGGGTCGCTGTTGATGCGGTCCAGGGCGTAGAACATGGCCTCCACCCGCTGGATGCCGTACTGTTCGCGCACTTCGCCGCACTGGCGCTCGGCCACCCGGTCCGCCGACGGCTGGTGGTGCACGGAGAAGAGCGCACCGATTATCACGTCGCCATCCATGCGGGCCACTGCACGAGCCGAGGCACGAGGGACGGCTGCCGAGCGCTCACGAAGTGTGCCGCTCGCCGCCGATGCCAGGGGCAACAGCGGGCAGCCTCCACCAATGAAGACGAGAAGAAGGATGTACAAGAGATGGAGTGGGGAAGTGAGGAAGAGGGCCACCGAGGAGGACGACAGGCTGGCTGCCGAGGAGAGTCGTGCCCGGGCAGAGGGGCTGGCGCAGTGGGCGCGAGTCGGGAAGGGCAGCATGGTGACCAAGCGCAAGCTGGAGACCCAGGGCCTAGGGACTGGGGCAGAGGTTCTACCCACAGTCTGTGCCCGATGAGGGGCTCTGATACCGGGGCGCTTGTGGGCAGAGGAGGAGGCAGAGGAATCGGTGTGGGGGACAGGGAGGGGATGGTGGTAAGACGGGGTAGGGGCAGCAGAGGAGGAGGGTGACGGGGCAGGGGAGGTGGGCAGCGGGGAGCGGCTTGGCATCTTCAGGCATGCCATGGTGCACCTTGCGTGCGGGGTGCCAGCTGACTGGCCATGGCCGGAAGCCCACCTCGTGCCAACTGGGGGAGAGAGGGGGGTTGGGGGAAGGAAGGACAATCAGCAGCACACGACAGTAGCACAGGGAGGAAGAGGAAGATTACGAAGCAGCCGATGGCTTATCGTGGGCATCATGATTCATGTCGACTAAAATCTTTCCACCACTGGAACCTACAGAGGGTGAAAAGACACAGGAAACTTATAAACACACACACACACACACACACACACACACACACACACACAGATTCTATTCTATTTCGCTCAAGAGGTTTCCATCACTGTCCATCTCTCTGTCTGTAAATCAAACTCTTTATCTCTCACAAAAGCATTCATAAAAAGGGACAAAGAGTTCCATGCAGTCCAATCTCCGTCTTTGCGTGTCTATGTTCTGAGTGGTTCACACAAGCAAAGAGACATCAGTGAACAGCAGGGAACAGCAGAGAACAGCGTTGCTTGCCTTGCCTGGTTCGCGGTACAGCACACTCACCGCGCTCGGGGCATTGTTTTCATGCGCTGGTCTGTTGCCATGTGAATATTCTTGTCCGGGGATTCTCTGCCAGAGAAAGAGAGAGAGAGAGAGAGAGAGAGAGAGAGAGAGAGAGAGAGAGAGAGATAGATAGATACAGCTACCTAACTCACGCGGGTGAGGTTAAACGGAGAGGGTTTAAAATGAGTCAGTGAGTTAGTGTGTGGCGCCCGCCCCAGAGCGTGAGGAACAGTCGAGACACCCCCTGCATCCCCGCAGCACCGAGCGTTTCAGGACCACGGACAGCGAACAGACCCCCTATAGCCTATCCAGTCTCTCCTTTTCCCGGCTCTACGCAGCGTAGTTTTTTTCGCGATTGGTTTCCAAGTGAAGGTCCGGTTCTCTAAGTTTTAATGGTTGAACACTATCGACACCTCAGTGTCAGAAATTACACCTGACTCACGGTTCTGAACGGCTCGCTTTCAGCGTCTGTCCAAGCGGCAGGGAATTTCCTGCTTGGGGACAGCCGCACGATCACGCTGCTGCTAAAAAGGCTTGCGCACCATGCTGCGAATCGTCTCTTGGTCGTTACTCAACCATGATAAGAAGTCCCATTACCACACTGCCTGGGCATGGAAAACAACTAGCGTACGTTTCCCCGGTTGACACTCATGAAGAGAGCTTTCACCATATATCACTGAAAAATAGACAGTCTCGCGCAGGACTCATTCAAATTACCTGTATCTACTGAATAGAACGGTTTCTTTCCGTTCGTGAAAAAGACTAGAGTTATGTGCTGAAATAATATATAGGCCTATTAGTATTAACGTACCTGAGTAGTTGAAACACCGCGAACCGCTGCTTACTCCTTGGCAGGGGCACTAGAGTTTGAACTAAGTCTCTCTCTCTTTCTCTCTCTCTCTCAGGAGCTCAAGAGAGCCCCCTCCTCCCTACATCACTCTACCGGGTCACAAAAACTCTTGATAAGCATAGACCCCGACGGGAACAGAGAATTCTTAATCTGGAGCACACAGATACACACACGACATGTGCGCGCACACACACATATGAAGGGGGGGGGGGGGGGGGGGAGAGAGAGAGAGAGAGAGAGAGAGTCGAGATGTGTCGTATGGGTAACATTTAGGCAATTCGCTATTCACAGCACGGTCAGTTTAACTAGTAACAGAGACTTCAAGCGCGGGAAAAGTGAAGAATCCCCGTGCAATGGATTGAATTTATCTCACAGTCACTTATGAGGAATTCGTGATTTTTTTTTCATAGCAAGAGAAGATGAGGAAACTGGTTAGTTTATAATTAATATAATATCTCACTCATGAAATTGGCAGCTGTAAAAGAATGAATCCAACATTCAATAGAAATGTTGGGAATGTAGGCAACAGGATAATCACTCATTGACAACTCTCTTAATCACACCTCTGTGATTAAATCGCTATTTAGCCGAAGAGTGATGTGTCATTACTGAGACTATACAGGAATCCCTCCAGATTATTCTCGCGGTGTTGAAGAGTAAGCGTAAAACGATTATGGGGAGTGTTAAAAAGGGTTCAAGGTGGGCGTGTGTGTCTGTGTGTGTGTGGGGGGGGGGGGTTACAATAAATAAATAGACAACCTGGTGGGAACGAGGACACGGTTTACAAGAGCCCTGCGGAATGTGCGATATGGAAGGAGAGAGATGGGAGGAAGCAACTGACAGCGGGAGAGGGAGCGAGACAAAGAGCGGGGGAGGGAAAAGGGATGCCGCGAGTAAGACAGAGGACAAAACAATGGTGGAAATAAAAATACATAATAGTCCTTGACAGTTAGACATCTGCGAGCGAAAAAAGAAGTGTCATGCTCTCCATCTCTCTTTCCGTTCCCCTCTCTCCCCTTCATACAGCCACTCAAACACTATCACACGGGGGGAGGGGAGGGGGGAGGATTAGACACGGGTGCCAAAAGACGTTATGTTAATGATCCAGCACCGCTGTTATAAGTAGTTCTCTCGTCTCAGGGCTTTGATGGTGTAGAGGCGAACATGGCTTCCACAGATCAAGGCGCGAATTCAAGGGCTCTGATGAGTCTTTGACCTTGGCATCACTAGAAGTGGAAGACTATCAGAATCACAGTGATCGTATTAGAGAGAGTGAGAGAGACAGAAAGAGAGAGAGAGGGAGGGAGACCTGGTGCGAGCTCACTTCAATTCATTAACAGCTTTTCATTAATGTCTGATCTAGTAACGTCCTACATGCTGTCAAGCAGGGCAGCACAGGTCACTGATAGTTGGTGGTCGGTGTGTGTGTGGGGGGGGGGGGGGGGTCTGACATGCTATGTGTCGTTATAGTGCTTTTCTATGTAAAATGAGTGGCGTCCCCCAATTTTGCTTAGGCGTGCGTGGCCATTAAAGCGCCTACACTGCGGCCTTGTGGTAGAAAGCTGCCAACGCACAAATGCAATGAAAAATAAACGGGTTGGTTACTAAACTTTTCAAGTAGACATCGGCGAAGTTCAGCGAATCGTTTGCTCAGCAATTTTCTAAAATTCCCCATACATTATGTTCTACTAGCCTATTTTGTGATTCACTTGCATTAAGGAAGAAAGCACTCAAGTCCGGTTATATAAATAAAGTCTTGCGTGAGTGCATAGAAAAGGAGGTTACAATCAGTGAAAAAACGCATTCCCAAAATCTAATTCTTAAGCAAATCTAGAAGAAAAGACGCTGAAGGCTTAGGCTGAAATGTTTGCACAGTTTCCAGGTGGGTTAAGCTTTTTTTTCAGATTAAATGTGATTCACTTGCAAACCTTGTTTTAAATAGATTAACAGTTTATTAGGCGTACCTCCCACCCCCTCAAAGGATTAGGTTTCAATCTATTAGCCTTATAAAGGAGTCATAGAACTTTTTCTGACCCTCATAAATTGTTCTTTGAGGCTCAATAATAGCCTATGCAAACTTGCGTTTCTGAAAGTGACTCAGGAGCACTGCTACAAGCGTATTCAGGCCCATTTAAAAGGGCTAGAACGAAACAATCCCCCCTGGCAAATTCCCAAAGGGCCCATAGAATGTCAAACCACATTTACCTTGTTATTGTTGAATTTAGGTAGCTTAAAGTATCTAATGGACCATAGCAAAACTTCAACCGCCATCTACCGCCTCGTTCTACATGTAAATTTCCAGCTAGAAATGACCGGGCCGAAACAGGCCAATCTGAAACGAGGTGCTTCTTGATTTTGGCACCGCTAAAATACACCTCCTATTTTTCCATGGTCTAACCAAAGATCGTTTGGAAACGTCTCTGGTCCAGTCCCTTGTTGCCTAATGAATTTTCCAGGAGAGGCGGGAATTACTAATATTTTTGTACCAAGCCTTTTAAATGGGCCTGTAAAGAACATGCTAGCAGTGCTCCTGGGTCACTTTCAGCCGCACAAATTTGCATACGCTATAATTGAGGTTCAAAGAACAAATATGGTCAAAAGATGTGTTCTATGGTTCCTTTAATCTAAAGAATTCCAGCAGTGTTGTATACAAGTGAGGTCTTCTACGCGCAAGTTACTTGTTCTTGACAGATCTCTTCCCACAGCAAGAGAAAGACTCAATATTGAAAAAAAACTCATTATTACTGTACAATGATTTTACACAGAGCACGAGTGAAGAGAACTTCAAATTTTGACTGGGAACATCTATTCATTGTGGTCACTCTTAGACCTTAAGACGTGGGTTTGAATTTCCAGCCTATATGTAAAGTCCACCTGTACACAATCTGGTTTAGCCAATAGAACTGGGTTCCTAATGATTCTGTATCCTGCTGGTCATTAATCAAGATTATACGATCATAATTGTATGTGTGTAATACAACATGTGACGAAAGCCACCAAAACCATGACCCATTATCAACACTAATATAGGATAAACATTAGTCTACAGACCACAACAGCAAATTACCCTCCCCCAAAACAGCAAAGGAACCACAATAATCTCATAAGCCTTGAGACCCCTAGAATTGATTAAAACTGCATTTCGAGAATAACAATCTGACAGCATCATCATCATCCCTGTGAGTGTTTGTGTATGCATGTGTGCGTTCGTGCGTTTGTGTGCAGTGACCGACGCGTGTTATGCTCAGACCCATAGCAGATGTGCTTTTCTCCCGCGGCGGGAAGATCGGGTGGCGCGTGGGCCCACCACTCCAGCCCACAAATAAACTACCCAGAGTCGAGTAGTCATGACATTTCTGCTGCCTGCGGCCAGTGGTGGCGTTATTGATCCAAATCCAGCGTGACAGCGAGGCTGATAGGCCGAGAACGTCACCAAACTGCGTCCTCTTGCTGGTCTGAGTGGTATCCCTGTAGGGCAACTCACTTATTCTAGAGGAGACCTCTTACGTAAACGTCTTGTAGCTGAATTTTTGTACTCTTCGAAGTGCTCTCTCTGCCCCCACCGCCTCTCCCCCATCTCTTTTCCTAAAATGCTAAGCATTTAAAACAGAGAGCACATCCCTGCTTATTTTCTCAGTACATACACACCCTAGACTGTCACTGATCCACAGCCAGTTGTCTGGAACTCGCTGTGGCTGACAGATTGTAATTAATAGGTCTTCTCAGCCCATGTGAAACAGGAGAGATAGGGGCTTTTGCCACTAATTTATCACATTCGAGATGCCTACGGGAACTCACCTTCGATCCTAAGAGTTTGTCAAGCCATAAACAACTTAGGATCCTCCATGAAGCAAGCATTCACTCTCTCTATTGCTACCCTTCTCTGCCCACATGTGTGTGTGCACACATGTATAAGAGAGAATTGTAAAAGGAGAATATCTGACCATTTTAAGTATATAACAAAACTAAAACTTAGACTATAGAGTAGTATATTCCATTCACATTTACACTTATAAGGTAGGCATGTACAGTACTGTAATAAAATCTATAGAACCTAAATGTGAGATGAGAAATCCAGATAAAAGAGTTCTCATACTTTGTTATTTCTGTAGAACCTAAATACAGAGGGGGAATGGGCTATTTTTTTTCTATTTTTTAGATGTTTGAGGTCTATAACACAAAGTTTACTTATAATACCAGCCAAGGTGAGCCAGACCTTATGTTCACTCTAATCTATTCGGGAAATTGCATCATTGAGGAAATCTGACCTAGGACTAATGAAGTCATTAGCCTGTTCAAGTTGCCATTGGCCTGTTTCAGTGCAACTTGAATTAGTAGTTTACTGACTATGTTCTCTTCCACTTCTCTGTAGAAATATCAGTTTTGTTTATGAGTGATTTTACTTAGTGATTTTTTTAATATGAATATGATATCTCATCCAAGGGAATGTGAGAAGACATGGAATAGAGGCGAGATCATCAATAAAGTCAAAAGCAAGTTCACTGAAATCTATAAACATTCTAGTATCAAGCCATCAGTGAGCAACAAACGGCACACCCAGACGGTTTCATCATCCTCGCAGGAGATTTTAATCATGCTGACCTTAAAACTGTTCTCCAAAAGTTTCATCAGCATGTACATTTTCCAACACGGGGAGACAACATATTGGACCTGGTCTACACACAGGAAAAAGGAGCATACAAAGCCACCCCCCTCCCCCACATCGGCACCTCTGATCACCTCACTGTTATGCTAATGCCAGCATACAGACAGAGTGTGAAAGTCATCAGACCCGTTAAGAGAGAGGTAAGGGTGTGGCCACAGGAGGCCACCTCTGCTCTTCAAGACTGCTTTGGAACAACTGATTGGGAAATATTCAAGAGTGCAGCCACCTACAATAACACCATAGACATTGAGGAGTACACAGACACTGTGAGCTCATACATCTTCAAATGCATTGAGGATGTTACACAAGTAAAAAGCATCACAACTCGAGCCAACCGGAAGCCATGGCTGACAGGAGATGTCCACCGGCTGCTGAAGGCCAGAGACAAGGCCTTCAGAGCTGGGGAGGAAGCAGGCCTGAGAACAGCGAGAGCCAACCTGTCCCGTGGCATCAGGAAAGCGAAACAGGACTACACACACAAGATAACCTCCCACTTCAATGATAGCAAGGACGCACAGAGCCTATGGCAAGGCATCCAGGCTATCACAGACTACAAGCCTGCAGCACGCAGCTGTGAGAGCGACACCACTCTGCTCAACAACCTGAACAGCTTCTTTGCACGATTTGAAGCACAGAACAACACAAGCCCACAAAAAACACCACCACCTCCACACGACCAGCCTCTGTGCCTGTCTGCTGCCAGCGTGAAGAGGACACTCTCCGCCATCAACGCCCGGAAAGCAGCGGGTCCAGACAACATCCCTGGTAGTGTGCTGAAAGACTGCGCAGAGGAGCTGAAGGATGTCTTCACAGACATCTTTAACACCTCCCTGAGGCAAGCCATTGTCCCATCATGCTTCAAGACTGCCACCATCATACCTGTGCCAAAGAAATCATCCCCAGCCTGCTTCAATGACTACCGCCCTGTGGCACTGACACCCATCATCATGAAGTGCTTTGAACGACTAGTCATGTCTCACATCAAATCCACCCTGCCTACCACCCTGGACCCATACCAGTTCGCATGCAGAGCGAAACGTTCTACAGAGGATGCAATCTGCTCTGCCCTCCACCCAGCCCTAACTCACCTGGACAAGAAAGACTCATATGTGAGAATGCTGTTCATAGACTTCAGTTCAGCATTCAACACCATAATACCACAACAACTCATCTGCAAACTGGACAAACTGGGCCTCAGCACCTCCATCTGCAACTGGCTACTGGACTTCCTCAGCCAGAGGCCTCAAGCAGTGCGTGTGGGCAACAATGTCTCTAACAGCATCACCCTGAGCACAGGGGCTCCACAAGGCTGTGTGCTCAGTCCGCTGCTCTTCACCCTGCTGACACATGACTGCACACCAACCTACAGCTCCAACCACCTTGTGAAGTTTGCAGACGACACAACGCTGGTGGGGCTCATCACCAAGGGCGATGAGACCCACTACAGGAAAGAGGTTGAGCTCCTGACCACGTGGTGCAGAGACAACAACCTCCTGCTAAATGTTAGCAAGACCAAGGAGGTTATTGTCAACTTCCAGAGAGGTCACACCGGTCACCACCCGCTGACCATCGACGGCGCTGCAGTAGAGAGGGTGAGCAGCACCAAGTTCCTGGGGGTGCACATCAGTGAGGACCTCTCCTGGACTACCAACACCACATCACTGACCAAGAAAGCACAACAGCGCCTCTACTTCCTGCGCAAACTCAAGCGGGCAAGCGCCCCACCACACATCCTGACCACATTCTACAGAGGAACCATTGAAAGCATCCTCTCCAGCTGCATCACTGTGTGGGGCGGTAGCTGCACTGACTACAACAGAAAAGCTCTACAACGCATTGTGAGAACAGCTGAGAGGATAGTCGGCGGACCACTCCCCACCTTGCAAGACATCTACACCACCCGCCTCACCCGCAAAGCCAACACAATCGTCAGCGATGCAACCCACCCCGCACACTGTCTGTTCAGCCTACTGCCCTCTGGTAAGAGATACAGAAGTCTCCGCTCCCGCACCACCAGGCTCGCCAACAGCTTTATCCACCAGGCTGTGAGACTGCTGAACTCTCTCCCCTACCGGCTCCCAGCCAGCGGAACCACCAGACTGGCAGGAGTATAGGAAGACAGATTGAACTCTACCCCCCCTCACCCCCAACCCACACACACTCCCCAGCAAGGAACAAA
>JAGFZM010001919.1:0-10066 GCA_017657215.1 Limnothrissa miodon
CTGCTGCACCCTCCCATCCTCTTTCTAGAAAATAAACAGAGCTTTATAATTGTTTAGAATTGTTTTTTTGTTGTGCATCTGCACTTTATTGTCGTCAACGTCTACGCATGGGACAAGTGTGAAACGCAATTTCGATTCCTTTGTATGTCAAGTACATGTGAAGAAATTGACAAATAAAACTGACTTGACTTGATGATTTTAGTCAGAAGGCATCAAGATGAAAATCCTATTACATTCAACGTGTAGTATCCTGACTTGAGTAATGTAATTACAGGCAATACCACCCCACACCACTAGAGGTTAGGGTTGTCCCTTGGGATTAATGATATGTTCCAAAAAGAGAAATAAGCCAGTTTGTTACGGAATGACTAGCGAGTAACGTGCATGTGTTTTTCTCAATAAAGCTCCTGAACGGGACCAAGAAAGGTTCTTCTTTATTTTAGAGACGTTACTACACAACGCATCATTAACAATACACAGTAATAAAAAACATTGTAAAATGTCAAATGGAGTGCATACATGTGAATAGCATGTTCTTGTTATGTTGTGCAGTTCATTCACATGGACTTTGAGTTATTTGAGTTCACACTGAAGCAGCTCCTGGCGATGAGGCATCGCTGATTTACGCTTCCTGCAACTTTACCTGGCTGATATGAGGTGTGTTCTCATATAGGCTATTAATGACCCAGAGTGAGCTAGGCCTGCATGCACAATACTAATTTCAAACTAGTATTAAAACTCAGAACAATGTATTATCTATGAGGAACTACTAGACTGCACTAGACATCTAGACTGCAATAGACAACCCTACCTCTCCACCCCACACCCAAACAGCCCTCCACAACCCCTCAACACCCAGCCATCAACCCCCTCTCTCCACCCCCCTCAAAACCCCCCAACACCCTTTCAAAAACCCCTCTCAACATAACTTAATAAAGGACAGAAATAGAATAATTAAAATAATGATAAATGAAAGAATGAATTAATGAATTAAATTAATAAAGGACCGAATATAAAAAGAAAAAAAAAAGAATGCTAAATAAATCATTAGGAGAAAGCATCTGAAAAAAGTTTTGTCTTAAGTTTGGAGGTAGACACACAAAGAAATGTTTTCCTGTCTTCAAACATGGTGTTTAATGTAATTAGAATATCGGACAATACCTCAGCTGTTCACCCCCATCTATATAGACTTATTGGAGTAGAGTAAGTCAAAGCAAAGTCAACCACTCTCTAAGAGGGCTTACTGTATAGAATGGTCGACTATAACCATTCCTCATTTCATTCCAGATGTTATTCTTCATAGGCAAGGCAAGGCAGTTTTATTTATAAAGCGCATTTCATACACAGTGGCAACTCAATGTGCTGTACAGAGACCAAAACAAAATACAATACAAGGCAACAAACGTGTCATAAACATTTCTTTCCAACTCCTATCATGTTTCCATAGCAGGTCTTGCATCCAAAGGCGCCTTCTGTTTTAAGCTCACCTGACCAAAAAAAAAAAAAAGAAATCAATTAAAACCAATAGTGATGCCTTTCCTCACACTCTTCTTGCAGTCCCAGGTCCAACACAGTGTGGTACACAGACACACCCGGGGAAAGCAGAAGCACTTTCATGTGCCACTGGAATTTCCAGTTTTCAGGAGTACCCTTTACTCTGTCTTCACAGCAAATCTCCCCAAAGGTGCAACCACATTTCTGCAACAGGCCTCTGGATTTCTTTTCAAGGACTGTACTGCTATCGTTTCCATCTCTGTGGAACTGAAACTAATTGTAGGCAAAGGACAGTAATAAAATTAATAGTAATAAAATCTTTTCATTTCAGTGGGTTTATGCATCTTCAAATGAACAGTCAATTTTTATTTGACTACCATTTTTGTTTTATTCTGACCACATTTTGCAGTCCACATAATAGATCACTAAAAAATGAATTCTTTATGCATGTATAAATGTCATGATGTGGAATAAAAAAAAAATAAACTAATAATATATATATTTTTTTCTTTTTAAATATATATATCTCCAGAATCACTCTTACGTTTGGCAATCCATGGCTTTGGTATAGCTTGCTTTATGTTAGACAGTTGCATCCTGAAATCACGAGTTTGGAAGAGGCGGGGTTAACAGGAAATCTCCTGAATTCCTCTCACACATGACAGTGGCAATGACAGAATGGAATTTTTCCCATTTTCCACTTTTGGAATTTCCCCAGAAGAGAATAAAAGATTTCCCTCTCTAGAGAATACAGCCTTCTAATCTTGTACTGATCCCAATGCACAGGCACCACACAACCGGGTGACAAAGCTGAGACACCTACAAACATGTTCACATGTGACAGAGCAGGAAGAACTGGGCTGGTCACACAGCGCCCTCTGCAGGCTATCATGGTTAAGTGCATTAGGGAAGAAGGCACAGACAGCCTAGCTCTTTATTATTTCACAAGGTTGTTGTTTTGTTGTTGTTGTTGTTGTTATGTCAGTTAATGTTAGGATTATTGTAAAGGCCTATGAGTGCACCAAAGACTTTTTAAAACCTTCTATCTAACCTTTCGTTTCGGTGGTCCATCAACTCGTGACGGTGAACGATACGTGCTGCATTTGCTCTGCAGCCCTCTGTCGGCATTAACGGCACTAAACAAGTTTGCCCAATCGGGTAGCGTTCTGTAGCTTAGTTCAAGTAAAACTACAATTGACTTGCTTTATGGAAAACCTCCGTTCCGATCTATAGGCCTAAAGCACAGGTGGCAAAGTCAGGCACGTTGCTAGCTATTTCTTATCGCAGTGTTTCTCGAAGTGTGGTCCGCGAGGGGATCAATAAAAATAGGCTTGTACATGGGAATATAGAAGGGTAAAGATGACTTGGGCACGGCGGGTAAAGATGAAGTTTTGGTCCTTGGTCTGAAAAACCTTGAGAAACACTGGTCTATAACGTTACAGGCAGGTACATCTTGATAGGTATGTAACGTTAGCAGCTGTCAGTTTGTTGTCGTCTGTGAGCTTGTTTTCACTTTAAAGGCCCACTATGCAACATTTTTCATTTAATTAATCCGTTTCATACTGTTTAGGATGCTAAAATGAATCATTAAGGCCCATTCATGCTCAACGTGTGGCAATTTACGTCCGTATTTTGTACGTACGTTCTACACGGTGATGTCTTCATACCTCCGTCCGTATTTTACGTGTGAATGCACATTAACACAATATTTCCTCTAGATGGCAGTGCTGAGCGCAAATAAATTGGCATTAATAAAACATTTGATTGCGGTTTGATTGCATTTGCTCCACAAAAGACAAAAAATAAATAAAACAAAAAAGCGTCAATTGTATGTGAGACCTCTAATTCATTATCGGCATTTTGATGGTGAGTTTCAGAGTTTAGTTTTGCCAGTAAAGTAGATCGAGATAAACCACCTCCACATGTGGTTAAGAATAATCGGATTTTAAAACGTTTTGTCATTGTTCACACCAGTCTTTAGAATGAGACACTTGCAATCGGATTTACCAGACACATTCAAATGACTAATGTGAACAGGCTCAGTGTCACTTTCAATAGCCTATTTTGATGTCCGCTCTAACTTCTGTCAAGTTAAACCCCTCAAGCGATCACTTTTCGTGAATATTCTGTTACTTTGGTGACAATTTGGGGTTGTAAACTCAATACCGCTCCCTCTATATTTGGTGGTATTGCTCCGGTTTCATCCGTTTAGTCCGTAATCGTAAGCCCTCCAATTTTGTGTGAAAGTACGGACGAAATCAACGGAAAGACCGTTTGAAAACACTCCACACGTATCCGTATCTGTATTTTACGTTGAGCATGAATGGGCCTTTACACGGCGAACGAACGGCGTGAATGCGCCACCGTGGCCTATAGCGGTAGATACAGCACTTGCAATGTTCAGCAGCGCGAACCGCCTCCAATAGAATGCAGTGCAATCAGAGACGTTTTAACCCTAGGCCTAAAAGGACTTTGGTGCAATACAGTGCAATACAGCAGCAAAGTCCTCTGACAGCGGTCTTTAGAGGGAGCTTGTGAGAGAGAAAAACAGAACGTTGCTTTGCCCTTCTTTAAAGAGCCATAAATATTAGCCTAGTGTTTTAATAAACATTGAGCCAGTCCGGAAATGTCTTCAAGCTTCAGTTTGATTGCATTGGCCTGAACACTTGGTTTTAAATGACCTACTAAACTATATGATTTAATTAGAAGGATTCTAAAGTATAGCCTAATGTCCTGTGCCTCAGATAGATCAAATAAACTCTATGATTTAATTAGAAGGATTCTAAAGTATAGCCTCATGTCCTGTGCCTCAGATAGATCAAATTAACTGCTCAAAATAATACAGGGAACACTTAAACAACACAATGTAACTCCAAGTCAATCACACTTAATGTTATGTTACAATCAAACTGTCCACTTAAGAAGCAACACTGCTTGACAATCAATTTCACATGCTGTTGTACAAATGGAATAGAAGTGGACAGTTTGATTTTAACAGAGGTGTGATTGACTTTTAGTTACATAGTGTTGTTTAAGTGTTCCCTTTATTTTTTAGCAGTGTATATTGTAGAAGAATTTCAAGTTGGTCACAGTCCATGGTCTGGACAAGGATAGTTTGGAGTGGAACACCACTATAAATAAACGTACAGTATGGAGGCCGCAAGTACGTGTATGCATGTGTGTCCACACAGCCATAGGCAATTACTAAGGTAACTTACTCAACACAATGAAGAAGAAACAAAGTCGTTTCGCTATATGGATTTCATGTTTACAAACACTGCGCCTGCACACCCAAAATCTATCGTAATAGAATAACCATAAGAGAGCCCAGTTTAAATATACTGTTTATTACCTGTTGTTAGTCTAATCCCTCTTCAAAGTCAAGTCAAGTCAAAGTCAAAGTGAACTTGGCAATTGTCAATCAACCATGTAACAGCAATTACACAGGGGAATGAAATTGCGTTTCCCCAAACTCCAATGTGCATTATTAAAAATAACATTTAACATGAAGTTCACATATACAGACACAGACAGACAGTAGACATACATTTCACAGAATTTTCACACTTTGAATATGATTCAGATGAGGTAGATCTATATTACTGTAGTGCAAAATACAAGATGCAAAGGGATAAAGTGATAAGTGCAGAGTAGCAGCATTAAGAATTCTGTAGCCAAGAAGACTTGCACACACCCACTCAACATCTACCCAAACATAATTTTACATATTTGAGCCTTTTGTGTATAGGCCTAGGCCTATACATATTTGACAATAAAGGTGCAAGCTATTTGAACGGATGCCTCTTCCTAGGTATGTTGAACATTTCCAACTGTGTTTGCACAGTTCAACAGCCTACACAACAACTTGTCATGTTGCTTTCCTCCACAGTTTCAATACAAAAATAGGCTGCCTTCTCCCCCGGTCTTGCGCAGTGCGCAACGTTGCGCAGACGTTGCTGTTAAATTCATGTATGGGCGGAACGATTTGAGAGGAAGCAGACTTTCAGGCCGACCTATTTTACAAACGGACTGGCGACAAAGGATGCGCATGCAATGACATTGGTTGCTTACAATTGTACCACACGCAACGCTGTAACTGTTTTCGTTTCACATTAATTCAGTTATTTCGTATTTAATGTATTGATACGCTTGAGAAAGTGTTGTACTGCCAGTAGGAATACAAGTAAAACTTGGGCTAGTTAGGAAATGCGGCTAACCCTGCGAGCTTTGATATCCCATGGCCGTGTGGCCCGAAAAATGGGTCTGGGACCCGAGTCTCGGATCAACATGCTCAGAAACATTTTGACAGGACTGGTACGACATGAGAGAATAGAGACTACTTTGGCACGAGCAGATGAAGTCCAATTCTACGCCGAAAAAGTAAGACGTGCGACGTTGGGTTAACTTGCTGATTTACTACCATGTTGGCTTATTATTGACTGCTGTCAATATAAACTTTAGTTAGGCCTAATTGCCACAGCATTACAGGCCTGGTCCAAGATAACGTTAGTTAACGAGTCCCTATGTTTTTCTCCTCAGTTGATTGACTATGCCAAGCGAGGAAATGCTGATGAAAAGGCAATGCAAATGGCCAACTTCTGGCTCACGGTATGCAAGTTACATTGTTTATGTTAAGGCCAAGTTGTTTTGATTTTGCCAAGACCTTTTGCATCAGTAAATTAGGTAATTTATTGGGAAACCCAGCAAAAAAACACCTTTCCCCTTTACATGCTACCTACTTCATCCATGTTCTGTTCAAGGTGTTTTGATGCCCTATCTTTCTATTGTCGTCTTGACGCCCTGTATGTATAGTATAGTATATTTATAATGTAGGTGCAGTAGATGTAGCTTAACTTATATGTAGTATTTCTTGAATTTCCCCTTGGGGATCAATAAAGTATCTATCTATCTATCTATTATACTGAGTAGACTTATTTTTAGCCTCTGTGCACTAGGGATGGGACGATACGCTTAAACTCACGATACGATGCACCTCGATATGCCAGGGTCACGATACGATATCAAAAAAGAAAAAGAAAAAAAAAAGAAAAAAATATTACTTAAGCACTATCGATAATTAAGCAAAATATTACTTAAGCATTATGCGATAATGCTTTTATACAACAGTTCCATTGCCAACAACAACAAAAAGATACCAAGAGAGCATTTTAGGAGGGATAATTTCTTATTTGCCATTGTTTTTTTTTTTGCCCAGTTCCTCTGCTATGCGAAGTATACCCAGAACGCGTGTGGTTGCCTCAAATAGTTACTCTTAATTTGCAAGATGAGGCTGCCTTACTGTGGCCTATTGCTTTCGGCTCTTCTCAATGCGGTCCAGCTCGTCGACGTTAAACGGGGCGCATCTACAGTATGTGCTTGCCTCTCCTCAGTGGCGTAGCACGCCATCTCGACCCATCTCTGTGCGAGAACCACTTCCCATAGGGCCTACCACTACAGCCCAAGGCCCAAAAAAGGATAGGCCTACACAATATTACAACATTACAACATGCAGAGCGACAACCAGCATATACCGCAACACACACACTGACCGACCACAGAGGGAAAGAAGAACGCACACACGATCATGGACAGCGACTATTTGCATAACCTGCACACAGCACACGATGAAAATCAGAACGCATACAAACACACCGTTTCTTTTCAGGCAGCACAACAGTGGCCTCATCAAAGAGCATCAAAGAACAGACACATAAATATGGCACAGCGGCCATTTAACCACAACCTGATAAGCCGATCAGTTGCCGTAATTAACAAGAAAAAAACCCTTGCACTCACCCGTCGAAGTGAACTTTGCGTGCCTTCTGCTCAGCAAACTCGTTGACTATTGTGGTGATAGCATTGTGGTGTGGTGGTAGCATTAGCATCCAAGTCTGAGTGCTGGATGATGTCAATCATTGAATCAGAACGACGTACGGCTTTAAAAATACGTCTAATTTTGCTAATGTCGAATTCCTTACATCCAATTCTTTCTTCTGCTTACGTTTTTGAGCGCCACTTTTGGGCTTCTTGTACATTTATGCTGACTTTCTTAAGAGGCCGTTACCGTTTACATTTACTAGGCTAACGTGTAGAAGATCAGAAATTACAAAAAATGTTATGATTGGACAGACAAATTTCCCAGCAGGCCATGTTACAACATCTTGTAAATTGACGATAAAATAATGTTCAAAAATGTTATTAGTTGTTATTAATTAATTTTGATTCTAGCATTGAAATGTCATTAGTAAAATCAAATTGACAAGTAGGAGTAGTTGTTGCAACATGCGCTGTGACTTGACGTGACGGCGCACCACACAGTTTCTCATATTATTTTTCATTTAGTTTTACCCTGCTTGATCATCAAATGGTGCAGCCAACCTGCCACCATAGACTGTATGTCTGCCCCATATACATACACACATATAATACACTAAATTATTTATATACTACACAAATCATGCAGCAGTGCCATATATCTTTATTTCGCGATCCATTTTTTTCAACCTCGATGCGTATCGTCACATTTTGTATCGCGGTATTTCGTCAAACGATATTTCGTCCCATCCCTACTGTGCACCATACGTAGCCTGTCCCAAATGTCGTTTATTGTTATGCTAATGTAGCACCACGTTGTCTCATCTTACTTTATACTGTCATACGGCTGAATTGACAATGAAAAACACTTGACTTGACATAGGAAAAGGATTTGCTCCCGAAGCTTTTCGAGGTCCTGGCACCAAGATTTGAGAAGCAAAGCAAAGGATACACGCGCATGGCCCGGCTTCCCAACAGGGAGAACTTGGACTGCGCCTCTATGGCCGTGCTGGAGTACAAGGGCAACCCATTCCCCCCACTCTACCCAGCCAAACGGGAAAATGAACTGACACTGATCAACCAGCTACTGAAGGGCTATAGGGAGGAAAGGGCGCAGCTGAGCATCCAACAGTAAGCCCTTAGCGGCTGTGGACCCGCAGAAGGAGCTGAAAAAGACTACGGTCCTCCACAATACAAGCTGTGGTTCTGGTTTGCTTTGTTTGATTTGTATCGTTGTGTTATGCATTGAATTGACTCATTAAATGAGAACAAAGACTAACGATGCTTTTGCATTCTACTGCAAACTGCAGTGTTGGGTTTTGTTGAATGGTGAATGTATCATTAAGTAATGTTTAGAGACAGTAGAACATGAATTAATTTAGTTCCAAGCGTTTCCTTCACCAATCACTCTCCTTCACCAATCACTCTCCTGGTGCAGAGCTGATTCAAATAAAGTTGTAGACCCCCATATTTTATTCCCGCATTACAATGGTACAAAAGACGCTGGTCATTTTTAACAAACAAAAAAAAAAAACTTTTAATTTGGCAAAAAGTGTACATACAGTAGAGCTGCTTCAGGTAGATTTGACATTTTGACACTTAAAACAGTATATTTATATATATATTTTTAAGTTTGTGTAACAGTAGTGTGCTCTTTTACAGGATCATTCTTTGACGTGCTCTCAAACCTTCATGTTACTCTTTCATGTTACTGTGCTGTTTTCTATTGTAGGCAACATCTGTGACGGCATCCTTGTATGTGCATCACTCATAGGCTTACCTATCAGGGTGTCATGCAGTGTCACAAATGACAACAGATGACCATTGTAGCTGTTTAAACATCAGATGATGGATTAGACAGTCTGGACTAAAGTGTGAGGGATGCCTAATGAGGGGGCTCAGGGAAGAGATATATCACATGTCCCATTCAAGTATGACTTCTCTGTAGAAACACTAAATAATACCATACCTCTATAAATATGTCTGTATACAGATAACCTACCAGCCTATATCTTAAAGTCAAATATCAACACGACGCATGGTAAGTTATGCTGTTGACATATATACAGTTTTCAACACTTTTGCAAAAACGTTACAAATAAGGAAATAGTCATTGATATATATATATATGAAAATAATAAACACTGACAAATGAAATCAATCTTCACCCTTAAACACATGAAATAATGTGATCCATTGCATTATAATGACATTGGCATGAATAAGCACGAGTGAGAGAAACAAGGTTACTTTAAAGTGCACCATGCAATTAAGGATGTTTGTAATGAAAGAGGTTATAAAAGTACAAGCACTGCATCTGAAGTCCATTGGAACTGAGACTAGATTACTGCTTTTCCACTGAAGCTAAGGAGACATGGCGGCTAGACAGGAGTGTGGACCACTCAACTTCATAACTCACAGAAAATATTTATCCTCTTATTCTCCTGTGTTACGGACAGAGATCAACATCTATACTGTCAACAAATATACCACTGCCATGATTCCCTCAGACGGCTAAAATCTGGGAACTATCTGTATTACAAATGAACCAATCTTGACATATTTACCAAAAAAACAAAGAAGAACAATGATGACTGTCATCAGAAACATGATAAATGATGGGAAACATCTGTACAGCCTGTACAATTTACACACAATTGGGCAGTGGACCAAAGCCGCCTCCCTATTAGCTATCGGGCTCATACAGGAGCAAGCAAAGCATGCCTCTCTCAAGCACATGGTCTGACTTCCACTCAGA
>JAGFZM010001920.1:0-82576 GCA_017657215.1 Limnothrissa miodon
TAGGACGAGCCTTCTAACGCTGAGGGGAAAAAACTATTGGTCGTTTATTTAGATTCACTTCAACTTTATTGTGAAGTGTCCTTATACAGCAAAACATTTACAAATCGCGCAGAGAGATGTTTGAGACATGAAAGGCATTAGAATGAACGGTTCTGTCTCACACCGGGCAAGGTAGGCTGTTACCTTCCATTGCGTTGGCGCCACTTTGTGATTGTAGCCTACATGACAGAAAGAATATAGGCTACTAAATTGAGTTCAATAAATAGACCAGTAATTGTGTATTTAAATATTTACTTTTTGCTTAATGTTTTTGTGTTTAATTTAGACTTGGCTTGAAGTTCTTCTGGCTCCAGAAGGGTTACACCTTCTACACAGAAGAACCTGAGAGCATTTGCTGAGTGGTTTCAACTTTAAAACTAATTCAGCTGAAGGACACTCATCAGCTGACAGAAACTCACAATTGGACAATTAGCAGGTAAACAGAAACTCTGGACTGAGAAGCACCAGCTCCTCCCACTGTTAGGCCTTTTCTTTGTCTGGTCTCTTGGTGGGTGGTCTCAGCGAGTGCAATTAGCAACTGACTTGCATATCCATAGGGATCTTTCCTGGAGCGCCAGCACTCGTGTTCAGCCCTTATCGTGTAAAGACATTCGAAGGTAAAGACATACGTGTCAACCTGTGCGTGTCTACCGAGCAGGGGCTCTGAGCATAGCAACAATAATCCATCCAATCGGTCAGCATGTGTCTCTACCCAATCCCTACATGGTCCGGATCTCGCAGGAGGTATCGCTTTGTCAGAAGACGTCGCAATCAAGGTGACCTCCGGTTGCTAAAGCAAGCCTCTGTGAACCGCTCGGCACTCTCAATAGGATTCTGGAATTGTCAGTCGGCCGTCAACAAAGCGGACTTCATCTCTGCCTATGCTAAACACTTAGCCTTAGACGTCCTGGCCCTCACCGAAACATGGATCAAACCTGGAAACAATGCAACCCCAGCCGCACTTTCTGTCAACCACACTTTCTCCCACACCTCTCGTCCAGCCGGACGGGGCGGTGGGACGGACCTGCTCATCTCCAACAACTGGGAATACAATCAACTGATACCCTCAGCTACATACAACTCCTTTGAATACCATGCCACACTGGTGACAGCACCTGTCAAAATCTACCTGGTTGTCATGTATCGCCCTCCTGGCCAACTAGGAGACTTCTTAGACGAGTTTGATACACTACTCTCATCCATTCCTGAGCACGACTGCCCCTTGCTTGTCTTTGGCGATATGAATCTACATCTGGACAACACAAGCTCTTCTGACTTCCTCTCACTCATTCATTCCTTTGATCTACAGCTGGTTCATAGTCCTCCAACTCACAAAGCAGGCAAGGTACTGGATCTTGTACTTGTCCGCAACTGCTCTACGGAATCCCTGACTATAACACCTCTGCACCTCTCGGACCACTTCTTCATTCAGTTCAGCTTACGCCTCCCTGTAGTATCTCGGACCGTCCCTCCTCTAGTATCGTTCCGCCGCAATCTCCGCAATCTCTCTCCCTCTCACTTTGCTTCTCTTGTTGCCTCTGCTCTTCCACCAGCATGTATATTCTCCTCACTTGAGGTCAACGATGCCACTGAGTCTCTGTGCTCTACCCTGAGGATGTGTCTTGATAGGCTATGTCCCCTATCCACCAAACCGGCTCGGCCCTCCCAACCGCATCCTTGGCTTGATGATTCCATCCGTCAACAGCGTACAAACCTCAGAGCTGCTGAAATGCAATGGCACAAATCAAGAAATCCTTCTGACTTAAACAGGTTCCAGGCACTGCTCTCTTCCTTCTCATCTGATATCACTGCTGCAAAGAAGGCTTTCTATAATGACAAAATTCAAAACGCCACGGAAACCAGGAGACTATTCTCAACCTTCAAAACTTTACTCAACCCCCCACCACCACCTCCTGCTACCAATCTGACAGCTGATTCTTTTGCTTCTTTCTTCAACGACAAAGTAGCTGCCATCAGTAGGCAGTTCTCTGAACCAACTGCAAAGGCTACAACTGGACCATATACTAGCGGAAGCACCTCCGATTGCAATAGTCCTGCCGCGACATTTCCTTCATTCAAACCCTTCACCGAAATGGATGTGTCCAAACTTCTCACTTGCAGCCGTCCGACAACGTGCCCTCTGGACCCGATTTCAACCAACCTCTTGCAATCCATTGCTCCAACTATCACACCAGCTATCACACATGTGATCAATGCTTCACTATCAACAGGAATCTTCCCTTCTGCATTCAAGCATGCTCAGGTAACACCTCTACTCAAAAAACCCTCTCTTGCTCCCGACCAAGTAGGAAACTACAGGCCGGTCTCTCTCCTTCCGTTCCTTGCTAAAACTATTGAAAGGGCGGTATTCAAACAGATTACTGAATTCTTGAGCCAACAGAATCTACTCGACCACAACCAATCTGGCTTTAAGAGCGGCCACTCCACTGAAACAGCTCTACTATCTGTGGTTGAAGCCTTAAAAGAAGCCAGAGCAGAATCAAGGTCATCTGTACTCATCCTGCTTGACCTGTCAGCTGCGTTTGATACGGTAAACCACAGTATTCTATTGTCTATACTGTCAAACATGGGCATCAAGGGTGATGCATACTGCTGGTTCGAATCCTACCTCACTGGGCGACTGTTCAAAGTGTCCTGGCTAGGACACACCTCTGCGCCTTACCACCTTGCTACTGGAGTACCCCAAGGATCTGTGTTGGGCCCCCTTCTTTTCTCCATCTATACCACTTCTTTGGGCCAAATCATCCGCCAGCACGGCTTCTCTTACCACTGCTATGCCGATGATACCCAGCTCTATCTGTCATTCTCACCCGATGACCCAACCATCCAAACGCGAATCTCGGATTGCCTCTCTGACATCTCTGCATGGATGCAAGACCATCATCTCCAGCTGAACCTCTCAAAAACCGAGCTGCTGGTCCTCCCAGCTAAACCAACTATTCACCACAACATTTGCATCAACTCTGGCTCCTTGTCTCTTGCTCCCTCACGGGTAGCCAGGAACCTAGGTGTTATGATTGACGACCAGCTAATCTTCAATGACCATGTTGCTTCTGTTGCCCGGGCCTGCCGCTTCGCACTATTCAATATCAAAAAGATCAGGCCATACCTAACTCAACAAGCCTCCAATTGCTGGTTCAAACTATGGTCCTCTCACGCCTTGACTACTGCAATGCCCTTCTGGCAGGACTTCCTGCCTATGCCGTCAAGCCACTTCAGATGATCCAAAATGTTGCGGCGCGTCTCATCTTCAATCAGCCGAAGAGGACGCATGTCACCCCTCTGCTAATTGAGCTCCACTGGTTGCCCCTGGCGGCTCGCATCAAATTCAAATCACTGATGCTGACTTACAAAGTGCTTAGAGGATCTGCCCCTTTTTATCTAAGCACTCTCATAAAAGCTCAAGCTACCCCCCGACAACTTCGGTCCTCCAATGACTGTCGACTGGCAGTCCCGACACCTCGCCCAAGGCAATCCAGACTCTTCTCATGTGTCGTCCCACGCTGGTGGAATGACCTACCAAAAACAATCAGAACAGGGCCATCTCTGGAGGCCTTCAAAAAGCTCTTAAAGACCCAGCTATTCAGAGAACATCTTCTATCCTAGCACTAAAATGAACTGAAGCACTATCCCCTAGCACTATGCTCCTTAAGGTTTCTGCTATGTAGCTTGATTGTTATCCTCGTTTTGTAAGTCGCTTTGGATAAAAGCGTCTGCTAAATGCATAAATGTAAATGTAAATAAAATATGTAATAGTTCTAGCCAATATACATTGTTATTTTCACATGAGGAAATTAATGGCAGAAAAATTAAATGCTTTCATAGTGATTTGACAGTCAAAAGGATGCGAAAGGGGTGTTTAATTATTTTACATTATAATAAAAGGTGAGGCGATGTATACGTACTCATTTACGGGGCTTACTTACGCCTTTACTCTGTCAGTTCTTTTTGCCAAGCCAACTTTCTTTCTTTTCCCCGATGCAGCCATGTTGCTTTTTTCATTATTATTGGCTTGAACTCTTCAAATGCGTGCATTAAAACCTCCAACTTCGCCTCTGTGAAGTACGCCTTTCTCATTTTTCACTTTGATTTTCCATTTTGACTCGTGAAATCGGCGATCCATTGAAAATGTCTTTATGTATGCACTGTGCACGCTCGTTAACTCTGGGTAACCAGTACGAGGTTGATTAAACTTAATCAGGTGTTTTGGAACCAACATACTCGTGGTATGCAGGTTTGGGGTAAATCAACCCAGAGGTTATGATTTACCAAATGGTAAGTTAACCGAGCTTTCTGGAATACCCCCCTGGAGTACAACCAATACTCATTGTAGCCTTTAACTTTGATAATCTTTAGGCTATCAGACAGTAATTTAACAGGTTTAAATTACCTTTATTTTACATGTTTACCTAAATGTGAGAGGCTGAATGTCACGCTACTGATAAAAGTCTCCCCGCCTGATTTTACTGACCTTAGTGAACACACCATCATGCCGTCACAGATACCACGTGACAAATTGTTGTGTCAACTTCCGGCTGGTGAGTTATCTTCGAGCTTGTTTTCTTGCTAATGTACACCTAATGTCGTTCTAATCTAGTGTAAAGACTGAGTTTCCAGATGGTTTTTACAAGACCTGTAGAGTATTTCTCAATTAGCGAAGCGTGTTTGATCTCGGAAGTGCTGTGAAATTAGCCTGACGTTATAATAGTCACATCTCTTTCATTTGCCCCACCACCACTCCCGCCCGCATACATACACGAAGTGTGTGATGTTAATGTGACGAAGATGAATGTAATGTTAAACACTTTTTTGGCACCTATCTCATAACGCTTTATCTTTTTAGTTTATAGATTATATTGTCTATCATGATTAGGAGTGATGATTTCCCCGGTAAACCATTAGCTCAATATGGAATGTAGAAACGGGAATCGGTTAAAAATAAAGGGATATCTCGTATATCGATATCACCCTTATCTTATCGCTGAACTTTTGAAAAAAATCCTGCGTTGTTCTGCAGTATTGAAATTGCAATTTCTTCTACAGTGTTAGGCCTACTGCACAATGCAATATTTCAGACCAAAACTGCAAAAACAAAAGGGTGCTTTTTTCCGTAAGGGTGCTTTTGGTCATAATTTACCCACCACAAGCACCAATTTTAATTGACATTATCGTTCATGTCATATTAGGGCTGTGCGATTTTGCCAAAAATCCAAATTGCGATTTCTTTTCAACCAATATTGCGATAGCAATTTTATTGCGATTTTTCACAATAAAAAACCACAAGCACCAAATATGTCCCATTAGTATGCATATTTATACACAAGGTCCAATTAAAAATAGAAAATGAACTATTCTCATGAATCAACATATTTTTATTCAAGGGAATATCTTATTGCATTGAACCCCAATCCTTGTTTAACATAGTGCAGAGTGTAGCTAACAAACAAGTCTATGCATTAAGTCGATGCAGTTACAAAACAAAAATATTGCGCACCTCTGCGATTTCGAAATTGCGAATTTCGAAATTGCGAATTTCAAAATTGCGATTATATTGCAAATGCGATTAATTGTCCAGCCCTATGTCATATTCAAAGGCTATGGACCCCAAAATACCTTATGATGACTACCAACTGCCAGTGGTTTTTCTGCCGTCCTATGAGAATCCGCCGGCATGGATACCCCCACAAGAGGTGCCTACTAAAACATATACTTTATACTTAAAATAAGCTGAAATTAAGGTTTTTGCTTTTTCTAATAGTTTGTTTTCTCATTCCTAGCGTGTTCTCCACCCCGACTATAATAATGAACTTACCCAGTTTCTTCCTCGCACCATCATCTTGAAAAAACCTCCTGGAGCACAGCTTGGCTTCAATATTCGAGGAGGCAAAGCATCCCAACTGGGCATCTTCATTTCCAAGGTCACTTGGGGTCGGGTTAAGCTGTATTTAGTGGATATTACATTTCGTGCATGTTGTTTTAAAGCTGTCTGGACATTTCCCTGCTGCCTGTTGTAGGTGGTTCCAGATTCTGATGCACATCGTGCAGGACTGCAAGAGGGAGATCAAGTGCTGTCTGTAAATGAGGTTGACTTCCAGGACATTGAACACTCAAGGGTAAGGGTTACCAGTCCTAGCCATTTGGAAATAGATTAGCAGTAGAATAAAGCTGAATCATCATGATACCCTATCCTAATATAAGCAGAGAATATGGCTGAATCCTATATTTACCCCCAAACCGTCAATACCCCTTAACTACCACGAATCTTTGTTTTTCAAAGAATATCATATCATATAATTTCCTATTGACCTAGGCCACATATTTAGCTTTTAATATTTATACAATGTTAATGAGATGTGTATGAATAGACATGGCTGATTGGCTGTACTTTACAGGCTGTTGAGATTCTGAAGACTGCTAGAGAGATCCTTATGAAAGTTCGCTTTTTTCCTTACAGTAAGTATTAAGTACTAATCGTCAAATTGTGTTTTGTAAGCCCATTGGCATTGAGAATGAGTAAATATTATTTGAAATATTATTTGTTGCTTGTCTGTCCTTAGACTACCAGAGACAGAAGGAAAGAACTGTTCACTAGGTGGCACAGGAGTGCCGTACATCTAAATGATGCAGTAAAATTGGAAGAGATGGAGAGAAACGCGTCATTCTTGCCCTCCCACGGAATACTGACTCTTCTCCATGTCTGCTTGCTTGGACGTAGAGATGGATCCTGACATTATGTAGCATAGCCATAAACACACGTCTACTAAATAACACTGATCAAACCAACTTAACCAGCCCTAGTTAAGGAAGAGACCTTCTCTGATGTGGTCCTCTCTTATAAGCATAGAGCATGTCTGATGAAAACAAATACACGATGTTAAAAGTTTCATTTCTGCAGTCCCATGCTTTAATGCTACCATTGTGTGTAATATCTTCACCCCTCAAACATGCGAGTACCCCAACTCGGTGAAGGGTTCAACACATGTTTAGTTTAAACTTTTTTCTCTGCTCTCTTCCAGTTGAAAATATAATGATCACTTATTTATTAACCTATATTAAAAGTGGAATTTATACATTTCTGTTCAACATTTCTATTCAATAAATAAAATTGAATGATTTATAATCAGATTCTGAAAACATCTACTCTACATTAAACAATTATTCCAGTCAAATTTAACAAATAACTTTTCTTCTCCAAAATGTATTTCATCTAACTGGATGGTCATGGGGCTCCATAACATTATTCATCTATGCTGCATCTGTGGTATTCCTGTCAAAATAGCTTGAACTATAAGAAAAGAAATGGGTGAGCCTGCAGTAAATGTACAAAAATAGTTTTCAGGTATATACAGTCTTACCTACAGATCAGATGGACAGTGTAGGTGTTTTTGTGTTCACTCCGACAAACATACACTGACTCCCAACTCCCTTTTTTGCTTCAAGTGAGCCTCCACCAAATCTTTTTTTTTAATCTGTCACTCAGTGAAATACATAGGCTTTGTTTAGTTAGGCCAGAGACGGCTGATGAAAAAAGATCTTTGGTTAGGCCTACATGCCATAACTAGTACAGTAAGTTTGTAAATGTGTAATCTTCCAGTGAGAGTAAGTTGAGGTCTATTACAAATTAAATGATAATCATTGTAACACATGTATTCTCATTTTTTTTAGACCAGAAAACCGAACACTATAGTAGAAGGGTTAAAAACTATATAAAAATGCATAAATACAGGGGTAAATGTACCATCTTATCTACCACTTGTGAGACATCATATGGAAAGGGTCATTACAAACATCATTACATTACAGCGTTCAGTGGTAGCCTACAGTACATTTAGAGTTAATTAAAAATGATCCTGAAAGGCCTTGTTAGTTACCACTCCAATACCACATGGTCACTAAGTGTATCATTAAAACCTTCATGTTTTGCGGGAAAAATACAATATCCATCCAGAGGGTTTCATCAACTTCATTAAGTCCACATGCTACTATGCTGAGCAATAGGAACTTTGTACAAGCACAGTGCCAGAATCCCCCGCTGAATCCCAAACACATGCAGGCCATTCCGGATGTGTTGTGACATAAATACAAAAGAAACATACTTCATCAGAGGAAGCAGGTAAACCTGACTAACAGCTTCTGTGTCGGCACCTCACACCTAAATCACTTGGAACCTGACATATGTCAGAAAAGTCAGTGTGCCTAGTGAGAGTCAGTGATCTTCATGTAAAACATTTGACATGGGGGAAATAAGGACTGCACTCTTCTCCGTTTGTAAGTCCATCCCCTTATCCAGTCCCAATAACGACCTGTACATTTAGCTACTGTCATCAGCGTCATTCTCCAAAGCATCTCTGCTGGAGCTTTCATCTATGTTTTCCAGCGAGTCTGCCCGCTGAATTGACAACTCAGAGGCATCCATCATTGGCAGGTCACTCTGCTCAGGGTGCAGCCAAGGCTTGTGATTGGGGGCGTTCTGTTGTTTCCACTCTGGGTAGTTCTGGCCCGCCTTGTGCACACATCTCAACACCTGTGTAGAGGGAGTGGTGAGTGACACACTTTTAGGCCGACACCTCAAAACTGCACCTCTACCTCACTGAGCAGAGTTTCACACAAATTCCTGCTTTACCTGATTTTCAACCCTACTGAAATTTCCATGAATACCAACAAGTCCATTTACAACACAGCACTCATCAGCATTACTGCTTAGGCAGCAAACTTACATGGTGTAGCTTAAAGCCGCACAATCACAGTTTCACTCACAAAGATACACCTTGACCTTAACAGTTGTGCTCCACCTTGGCTGCAGCAAGCGCTAGGCAACCTACCTAACAAGTTACACTGGAGTGTAGCAATACTGCTTCATTGTCAAAAACAGGACAAGTCTTTGCACTCTGTTTCTATGGTAACTGTTGTAATTTGAAAATGTACACAAATGTACACAATCTCTACATTTGACCCCAAAATCCCAAAATGACACATGTGATCAACGTATCTGTCTAATATGGGACATGATCAAAAAGAAATAAAACATGATCTGAACTAGAACAAGAACATATACTTACTTTAGGGGCCAAAACTTGAGAGGCTTTGTTTACCACCCACTTGGGGAGGGAACCTATCAAAATAAAATACAATGTTTTTTCATTATTCAGAATACAAAAAGAAAAGGAAAAAACATCTGTGAGGCAGAGGAAAAGCCTGTTGTTGAGACTCACCTTTGGGGTCAGCTTGTGAAAGGTATGTGAACAAACAACTTTTTGGACCAGTTGACACAATCAGGTAACCAGTAAGAATAGAGACGGCTCTCACCAGGTCTTTCTGTGGAGGGTATTTCTGGGGGAGAAAAGAGTTACACCAGAACCCTCCTTATGTTAATATTGGAAACTTCAAGAGTCTTATGTCAATAAGATTCTACTTTGCTCCCAAAAAATGACTGGTATTTCTGAACCCCCATACACGCGTAGGCCCTCCATAAATCTTGTCTCTGAGTCAAGCTACAGCAAACACGATTCACTGATGATGATGATGATGATGATACATAGGTCTACGTCAGACCAAAACATACCGGGTGTTTAACAGAGAAGTTCACTATGATATACTCCACATCAGTCACCTGCCAGGAGCGCAGTGTAACCACATCCCTGTTCTTCAGTGGCTTGGGACAAAGCCCTGTAGAAATGAGCAAAAAAAACACAATAAACATGTGGACCTGGAAAATTGACCTAACCTGCAGATAAAGACAAAACAAACATAACTTCCCGTCTGTATTCAGAACCTTAAGCTGAGGCAAACGCCTGAGGCAACATGTACAAAGTCTGCGTAGCCTATGCACAATAAAACTGCATGCTAGGCAAACGGTCAGATCAACAAAGACTGACTTGGCGTGAAAAGTGCGGTCCTCCACGTATACTTCATTCCTCCACGCATACTTCATGGCAATCGTAGGCACATTTCTGGTGCATTTTGTCAGTTGGTGGCACGTAGAGGCAATGTCACTCAACATCATAGGTCTAGGTGTACTCGCTCACGAGTTACTGTATATCCTATTGCAATATGCGGCTAGTACAATGCATATTTTTACGCATGACATAGATCTCTCTTTTGACTGCAATATTAGGCAGGAATAAAATTCTCAGCACACAGCACATATTCTCACATTCTCAGCACATACATGTGCCTTTGCCACATTTTCCCACGCAAGTTTTTTTGTTGTTGTTTTGGTGCTGATTCTTGAGGGGGAAAAAGACCATACCTTCATCTAGCATTCAGAAAAGTTTCCCCCTTACTTTCTTACATCAGTTTTCGTTCCCTTAATGAGGGCCTACTATCATATAAAATAGTATGCCTAAATCAGTATAAAATCAAGCAAGTGGTATGAATCCCTTGGTGTGTTGACTATAAATAAACTCTCGATGCAGCTCCCTCATGCCTGTACTACTCCTGAGGGTTTTTTATCAAGCTTCTGGCTGTAAACAATAGCCTACACTACATACAATTGGCTCAGCAATTGGCTATGAAACAATGTAGCGTTATGAGAAAGTTCTCTGAATATTTGGATATTCTTAGGGGTTTACAGGACTCACATGAGTAGTAGCCTACATCAGCGTTGGCGGATACGCGTGCGATGTCAAAGCTTTCCAGCATCGTAGGATCCCACTTCTTGCGATATTGGCAGTCATGGAGAACGTCGTACATTGCCTCTGCTGAGACGTCATTTATTGCCATTCTGCACTGTAATTAAAAATGACATAAAACAACCAAGTTGGTCAATACAAAATGTCTTACATAAAAGCAAGTCACGCAAAGTCACGCAAAGCCTGATCTGGTCTACTCACCTTAATTTTGTGAACTTTTTGTGGTGACTTCTTACTTCCCTGTAAAACAGCCGGAGTCTCGACCCACACTTCCATTCCATTTTTATTATATTTACTCTGCCAGTTGTCCATAGACAAACACTGTCTTCTAAAGTCAGCAAAAACTTTCTCGTCTGGCAAAATATTCTCATGTTGAGACATAATTCTACAATCCTCCAGCGTGCTTCAATATGACAGTGGGGAAAAAAGCTTAACTGAAATCTTTTTTTAAAGAACGTATTATGACTAGGCTGTCACTGTCCAAAGACGTTTCCGTTCTGAAATAATGATACACTCGGTGTGGTGGATAGCCAGTCTTCAATTTAAAATCAAGCTTGACAGGATTTTTGTTATGAATTCCACACCTGCCAACCACACTTGCTGCTGCCTACAACCAACTCCTTATGGTAGATGACTTCCGGACAGTAGGCTACAGGTGAGCGCTAAAGGTTCCTGTTAAAGGGTAAACATTTAGGTTACGAGTTACAGGCTATACATTAATGTCTTCTGATTCTGGTCTCCAACGTAAGCTACTAATAAATGCTGATTTAACCCATTATACCTCGAAGTTATATATCGAGGTCAAAAGCGTAACCACGCCCTCAGTACAGTTTTCACAACAAAGCCTCAACAGACTTTCGATTGGATGACAACTGGAGTGATACATCCGATTCTTCGACCAGTTATTTGCTTACAGGTTAGCCTATTGCAGTATGACGGGGACTTCACTGCACACTAATTAATTCTATCCACTAGAAGGGGAAGGTCTACTTTACATGTGGAAAAAAAACATTTACCAGGGTTCCATAAGTTTTGGTGAAATATCTTTATTTCATGTGATACACTTCGGTGTTTCTTTAACTTTCTTTTTTACAGCAGAGAATAATAGTACATTATTCACACAAACTTTGCTAAACACTAGTAGACAGCATATTTCAAATACACACTTCAGATTAGCACACAGCTGAGTCATCGGTGAGGGACAAGTATTTTGAGAGACTTGTTCGACGCAATTGAATACTTTACATTTAAGTCATCAAATGTTAACAATTTCAAACCAGTTATAGAGGATAATAATGAGTATTCAGGTTTATCAGATGGACATGACAGCAGTGGTTACATTAAGGTGTGTGTGTGTGTGTGCCATTTTGTGTGTGAGAGTGGTGCTGTGGGTATAGGCAACGTTTGGAAAGAACAACTGTCGACTTCACACTAACGTTTGTAAATGTGACATTGCCCTTCCCAGCTGAAGGGGCACTTCCCTAATCAGTGTGACTATAGTGACAAGAAGATGACAGGATAAACAGAGCCTTTTCCTCCTGGTCCAGTATCCAAGCAGACATAGAAAGAATAAATAAACTGCCCTTTAACGTGCCACCAAACTGAAATTTGGTCAAGCTTACAATTATTACCTGTTGCTAGTAAAATAAAAATAAATAACTTAAGACATTTAAAACCAAACTGTTTTACACAAGCAAAAGCAACACGTCAAACTACTCTGTGCTTTTCTGCTTGTTTTATCTTTTTACATTGAATCATCTGCTGCATATAAAGAACTCTCAATATCTGTTTTGCAAAAAGAAAAAAAAAAATCCTTAGATCCAAACAAGTCAAAAGGCCATTAAAACACCAATCCATCATGACTTGATTTAGTGTAACAATTACAACTTCATTTTAAAAACATAGCAAGGCATTAATACCACCATCCACCCTCAGGTCTTGCATGCAACAGTGTTTAAAAATAACAAAACAAAAAAGTGGTGAGTCAGTGGGTGCCCAAAACACTGACAACTGAAGGGCTTACAGGAATGCTGCCACCTGGCTGTCTGGGTGACATTTCAACAGACATGCTTAGCTAAACTTGCTTCGAGGAGCCACTGCTTAAATAGGAGATTCACAGTTCCATATATGGGTTGCAGAGGTTAGTGGACATCCTCTCTAGAAAGGACTTTTGTTTTCAGACCATGTGGTAAGAGACAGAAAAACAAGGATAGTTTTAACCTCGACTTACAGAATAGTTTTTGAAGACCGATCCGTTTTGTGATAAAATGCAGATGAATGCTCTCTTTTTTTTTAACCATGTTACACATTTTACCTTGACCATTCCTCACACTACAGATAGATGGGGCTGGCTTTCTTGCAGAGATTTGACCACATGGATGTGTTCTTTGGCTATTCATGACAGTCCTGGATTTTAGAGTCTAATCTCTGGTCCCTCAAACCATACCTGTACTGAGCGGGAGAATGTGTTGATGATCATGCTTCTGTGATACCAACCAAAGAAATCAAGGCCATAAGAAAACAAAACCTTGTTCATTGCGTTCATTGTTCATAACTTTGCTTGAGCAACTGGCCAACAAAGATAGGGGATCAGTAACATTTGTCTGCAATCTCTCAGCATCTACTAGCCTTTCCTTGCTGTATCAATACACTGAAATAAAAAAGCAAGGCATCAACACAGGATCTTCACCTTCCCCTGGCTGTCACTGAAATGACTGGAAAATAAAAGGACTTCACAACAACAAGTGTGACATCACCAATGCTCCAAAAAAGTGCAAAAACTTAAGAGCAGTGAGCTACGTCAGTCTGCAGTCCTATAGAACGCCATGCAGTTGGAATAGATGAAAAATCAGAACACTTTAGCATTTCACCTACGCTGTGTATTTTTTTTCCCATTTTTTTTTTTAATCCATTACTAATATTTTCTTATGGTAACCTTTTTCTTTTTTAAATACCGAGTACTAGCACATCCACACAGATACTGAAAAAAAAACCCTCACTGAGTTGAGGGAGTGGGAGGGGTGAGGGGAAACTAAAAAAGAACGAACGAACGAAAAGAAAAGAAAAAAGAAACAGGCTTCTCCAGCTAATGGCGTGGAGCCAAGAGAGGAGCGAGTGGCCACTGAGAGACAAGCTGTTGGTGAGGAGGAGGAAGAGGAGGCGGCGGCAGGACTGGTCGTAGGAGGATGAGCTGGACACTAGCAGGAGCAGCTGCTCTCGCTCACCGGCAGCTCTGGAGGCTTCTCCAGTTTGATGTCGATCACTGCAGAGGGGCAGGTTAAGGACACAGTGCAATCAACCATCATTTAATGCAGCAACTTCGGCCTCTACCAAACAGGAGAATAATACCAGAATATTACCCACTCTCTAGGTAAAATAACAGGTTTTCATTTGACTGGCTATAAAATCACGGTTATCAAATGTAGTTTCACAGATTAATAAGCAAATTTCAGAGTCTCAGAGTCTAAAACAATTCATGATTTTTTTTCCCTAGGTTCTCTCATTTCCTGTGTCAATCTCTCATTTTAATTTGCATTGTCCATTTTATCCAAGGTTTCTTTCAAAAGTGCCAGTTAGTGTGGACTTCTTCTCTAGTTGGTAATTAACACTCATCAATACAACCTATGGCATTCAAAATTGTTTGCTTTGATTAATGTTCACAAACATTCATAAGTTCCCACAGGTTCCATTTAAGAGATTTCGATTACCTTTTCTATTGCAGGCGTTTTCAGTCTACCCTAACCCTAAAACCCAAGAGTCTGAAGGTGCTGTGCTCTGGGCACTCCTATTCATTACTCATTTCTAAAACGGGTTAAACACACCCAGTCTTAAAAAGCACAGTGTCTATCAACTCTTTCATCAGAAAACTGTTACCATAGCAACAGGTCAATCTCGGCCCTGATGTTCTGATGTAACAGGCAGGTTTATCTTTCTAGCACATCAGGTTATACCAGTCCTACATCTACGTCTCAAGAAGATAACTGCATAATCTATTTCTGTGTACATTAGAGAAGTTACAAATAAGCCAAAGTGACAAGGATACTGTCCTCTTTGCTCCTCTCTGGTGTGCTGTCCATCCCAGGCAAAGCTGCAGCAACACGGCGGAACAGCTGCAGACAAGCAGAGAACAGTTGGCACTGACGTAGGACAACATTTGTTTACAGCCTCTTTCACCATCAGTTAAATCGAGCCGCTGTTACATGAATAATTTCAGTTGGGTTTAAAAACGAAAAAAAAAACAAAAAAAAACGCACACACACACACATACAAATGTTTCTTTAAAATGAAATAATTTTTAACAACATTGTGAGAAAAGGCTGGTGCGGCCAGGGCAGGTGAGGCTGAATTCTCTCAGGGAAACAAAGGATCTTGACACTTAGGGAGAGAAGAGCGAGCACGTGCAAACACAAACACTAAAGTGCACATGCTATATGGAGTAATGTGCACAAGAACATACAAGAACATACAGTACACTATGGCAAAACCACTAGAAGCTTCATTCAAACTTGGAATACATTCAAATATAAATATGTATGATACCATCATTACATTGTATAATTTCTAGAAAGAACTCAGCTTTCCTGAGTTTGATTGAAGCACTAACCACTGTAAGCAAGCAAACTGATAAATCTCAAAGTGGCATGATGACACTCACACATAAGCATAAAAAGCACAAACACACAACCCTGGGGTGGCTGCAACAGAGATGCCAGAACAAAAGAGATGTAGAGTGAGAGAGAGAGAAAGGAAGGAGTGGCGGAGGAGTTTCAGGGTGGGGGTGGAGGCGCGTAAGTGAGAGTCTACCCTGTCTTTGATTGAGCATCTCTACCTGTTTGACATTGTAGCCAGTCTTTGCGCTGGTCTCAATGAACATGACATTCAGTTCCTTAGCTCTCTGCTCTCCCTCCTCCGTGGTGATCTGTCTACTCGGGCCAAAAGCAGAGAGGGCACGGCACAGAGGAACCAGAAGATAGAGAGACCACAGTGGGGTTGGAGGGAAGAGAAGGAGCAAGAGAGATGGAGGAACGGGTGAGACAGAGAGAAAACAGAAGGAGAAGTAAAATAACCCAAACCTTGCTAGGCTTTCAGAAGAGAAATGTCAGTGTTAGTACAGTTGCAAGGGGCACAAACTTTCACAAGAAGATGGAGAAAGAGGGCAGAAAGGCCCGATGCTGGAGGAAGACAGCAGTTGCTTAATAAGAAATGGGAATCACAGCAGAGGAGAAAAAAAAACAATGCTGCATATTCTTCCTCTTAAAGGCGCTATATGTAAGTCCATCTACACGACTACCAAGCTAAATGATTTCCCACCTTCCATAACAGGCGAAAATTATGTGCATTATGTCACAAAAATAATTAAATAAAACAAAGGAAGCACCACTAATATATGAGTGAAGGTAATAAATATTAGCAACAATTAATTGAAAAGCGTGCACACCCTTTGGGCATGGACTCCGCGAAAGTCTAACCATTAGTCTGGGCTGGAACTATGGGCCTCCTTGATATTCAACAGCTCTCCAGAAAAAGACTGAGGTTCTACAGCATTTAACAATTTCATCACAATGAGGCTCCAATATGGGATGTGAATGAAAGCACAGTTCCTGGCAGAGATCCAGTCACTAGATCCTTGCTACTATTTATACATTTTCACTGCTTTGATTTATACTATACTTATGATGGTATAGTGTGGCAATAAAAAGAGTATGAGCAAGCTAGCTAGTAAGCATGCTTAAAGTAAACTACATATAGCACCTTTAAGGGGCACAACCTTATAGAGTCCAACTTCTCCAAGACCCACCTGCTTGACGTTATAGCCAGCCTTGGCGCTGGTCTCTATGTACATCACATTGAGCTCCCGAGCTTTCCTCTCAGCAGCCTCTACTGAAACTTGCCTGCCATTGCCCATGAGAGGGATGATGGATAGAGTGGCACCACAGGCATTGATGGAGGAAGGGTTTGGATGGGGTACGAATTCAAACGGAAAAAAATACAGGGAAAAATGATCAAACATAAATACAAAATACGGATCAAAATCAAAATACGGGTAAAAAAAAAACTAAGGCAAAAAAAAAAAAAAAATTTTAACTCACGGGTGAAATGAATAACCGTACAAATAAGTGATGGTTTGACCAAAATGAAATAAAATGGGTTTACAGAAATAAATACACAAAAAAATGCCTTGAATCATTCATAAGTATTGTAGCCTTGATGAAGTGGGCCCATGGCAACTCAATGCCTCATCTTTGTGACGATAGAAGTGGGGAACTGCAGAACTGTACCTTTTATCAGCCAAATCGGTTTTGTTGCCAACTAACATGATGATGACATCACTCCCCCGCTCTGTTCTGACATCATCGATCCACTTTGAGGTTTGCTGAAATGAATTTAAGTCTGCAGAGGACACAAGTCAATGAGTGACAATACTTGAAACAGATATGTATAGCAAAACTGTATTTTTTAAACCTACACATAAATCTTACACAGATGAATTTTAAGACAAGCATTTCACACCCAGATTCCAAATCACACAGAGTAAGCAAACTGTTAGTGAGAAAGTGGCAACAGTATTTTAGTGAAAGCACACAGCCTGTGATCAAGTTTGCCCAAACCCGTGCCGAACACCTGACCTAACTCCACCCTCACTGGTGCACTGCCCCACCGGTGGCCTATCCCACAGCACCCTTAGATTGAGCCTGACAGCCTGACTCACTGGTGATGTCATAGACCACCACAGCGATGGTGGAGTCACGAATGTAGCTGGGGATGAGGCTGCGGAAGCGCTCCTGCCCTGCCGTGTCCCACAGCTGGAGCCGAACCTAAGGATCCATGCAGACAGAGGGAGAGTGACAGAAACAAAGAGAAAGAGAGAGCAGGAGAGAGAGAACGCCACAAAGGAGAGAGGGAAAGATTAAGAAACGACAGACAAGGGGGTTGGAGGAGAGAAATGAGGAAGGAGCAAAGATTTAAAAGGAGTTGCCAGGAGACAGCACTGAAGAGAACCCATCCAGGAATGAGACACCGTCTCTGATAAAGGCTCATCCAATCTGATCTCATGAATGCTAAATCTAAATCTCTCCATTAGACTGATGAGAATGAGAGTGCCTGCCGTGTTTTTGTCTCAACACCAGAAAGCCTTTTTCAGAGAGCACCTCCTTATTCCAGCCCTCAAGCTCCACTGCAGGGGCAACGTTCATGGAGCACACATTTTGGCGTGCCAGTAGATTTGCACTGATGTTTACCTTCACTCCCACTCAAGTCTTTCCCATGACAATTTGGTAGGGTTAGACAGATGTGTCACTCTATAGATGCTAAGGGCAATGCTAGCTTAAATGTTCAAACAAGCTCCATGAATGTTGCCCTTACTGTAACCGCCTCCAACGCACCCCCCAATGGGGACATGCTGCAGGGCAGCGGGGGCCCAGAAGGCGGGGGCCGGAGGCGATACCTACTTGCTATGTCATAGACCACCACTGCAGCAGCTGAGTCTCGGATGTAGCTGGGGATGAGACTGCGGAAGCGCTCCTGCCCTGCAGTGTCCCACAGCTGGAGACGAATCTGTGACCACATCAGTGGGGGCCCAATTTGACCCAGCCAACAAAAGCAGAACGTGGAGTGTGTGGGATGAACAGAAAAACAACCAACTTAAACAAAAACACACAAAAGAAAAAAACGATGGCGAATGCAGTGTGAAAATAAATAAAGTTGTCTCGAGGTGACAAGCAACAAACTAAAACAACAGAGAAACAAAGCTAATGCATCAGACATCCATATTTAATTTAAAAAATGAGCAGATGACATGAGATGATGAACTTAAATGAGCTAAAACAACTGAAAAATCTAATGATAAAGATGGATATAGAGTCAAATGTGGTTATAGACAACTACTTACCGTGCGATCTTCCAGGTACATTGTTTTTGATAAAAAGTCTATTCCAATTGTTGCCTATGAGCAAAGAAAAACAATTGACGTCATACATGAACCCAAAACAAGAACTTGCTGGCAAGTTGCAAGACCTGTCCTGTGAAGCTAGCATCAGTGGTAATTTTAAGACATTCAAAACATACATTATGGGACTCATTGGTTTCAGCTGCATTATTCAAAAACTTACCTGATAAGTATTATCAAAACTGTCGTACATGAATCTAGTGATGAGTGAGGTTTTCCCCACTGCAAAGACAGAAATGTCACGTCAATGAACATCCAATGCAGATTAATAAACAAACCAATTCTGAATCAATATTTTGGCCACAGTACTGATAAACTAACAGGATTTATAGATGAATGTTCAACAGAACCTGCTGAACTATGATCGCTGAGTTGGCAACAAGGGTGGTGCCAGAATCCTCACATAATGGATGTGAGGTAGATAACCAGCTAGCTAGTTGGCTAACTACATGGGTTACTCCAGTACTGAAAAAATAAACGTGCTTTTGCAATTGTATCTGCTATGAAACTTCACATACTACAGTCACAATCTAATGTAACTGTAGGTATCTAGCTTTCATATAGAATGAACAGATAAACGTTAAATGGCCAACTATGCTAGCTTCATTCCAACTTGGCTAGCAGACAGTTAGCCATGATTTGTATATTGATGGTGCTAGTTGAATCTAAAATGGCCAGAAAACAAATCCAGATAATACGTTTCACAACACAATGTAGACTGAAACTACTGAAATACAATAAACTATCAATAGTCAAATTCAACTTGCATGAAAAGAAATCGACTTGCTCTGCTTTCTATGCCGACTATGTAACGTTAGCTAACGAAGCCGACAGCTTAACTAACGTTACATATCACAGCCTAGTAATCGCTGCATAAATATTGCTATGCTTAGGATAAAATATTTTGAAAGATCCATTCTCAGTTTTTGTACTGCTCAATGCTAGCTTATGGTATAATGGCAAAGAGTGATCAACGTAGCTCAGCAGGACATACGGTTGCTAACGCTGAATAACGTTAGCTAGCTGATGTCATCTGTAAGTGAGAGGTGAGGTTAGTTGGACAGCGACTCTTCAGATATAACCTGATATTTGTTTAACATTGTCGAAATAGTTTCACTGGTTGTCAATATACAAGCGTCACATTGCTGACATTAAGTTGGGAATAGGGCTGATTATTAGCTCCGGGTAGTTTGAGGTAGAGAGCATCCTTGGATCGGCCTGCCTAGTCGGCCTCAGTTAGGCTACATTAACGTTACCGTCGAGTATCCAATGATTATTCAATTACCATCTTATGAATTGAGCAATCTTACCGCTCTGCTCGCCTAAGAACACGAGCTTGAATTTCCGCAGGGGATTCCCAAACTCTCCACCACCCGTCGTTGTCGACATACTTATTTTACGATACAGACAAATCCCTGTTTATTTTCCTTTCAGAGAAGGGCAATACACTATGCGTTAATGCCTGTGCCAGCGTTTCCTGTGCGCGTTAGCGCCACGCAGCGGCAAGAAATGGTTAGCCCATTGTTTTCTTTCACATGACACTTACTTGGCCTTGCAGCCTACCTGTCATGATTCATTGCATACAGATTCAAAGCACACCCCAAACTTCAATGAGTAGACCTGTCTTGTGATCGCACTGTGTGACCCTGCAGCCAGTTGGTGAGATCAGGATAAATCTCTAGGCAACAGCATAATCTGAGGACATTTAGTGCATGGGCTTACTATGATCATCCAATATGTTGTATAATAGCCTATATTAACTATATATGTAGCCTATACACAATACTCACTCTTGAAAATGTAGGCTACGACTTACATGCTTTGTGGCTACGTAGGCCTTGCCTACTGAATAGGCTAAGTAGCCTACTTTAAATATTCTGCAGACAAAGTTGCTTACTTCATACATCATAACCAATACGTATATCATGGACATTCTTGTTTAGGTCTAATTTACTGGTGTTTACTTTGCATGACACTTTCAGCCACACTTAAATAATAGCCTACATTAACCACTGACTTGATTCTGTTATTTACAAACAATTTTAAATAAATCTGTATTCATTTGAAAGGAGGTCTCTGCTCACCAGAAAGCCTGTCTTGTCTTGTAGAGTCAATGTGCAGCAGTAGGTGGAGCCAGGTTATATCTGCCATCATATAGCAGGTCATTCAGTTTAGGAAGAGTAATCTATATAACTTAGAACACGCCAAATGTCTTCAATAGATTGAGATGCTGTACCTTGTCATAATGGTATATATATATATATATATACTGTATATATATAAATTACAAGCTGGAATATGAAATCTGTACCTCAAGCATTTTTGCCTGTAAATTACTTTCAACTGTTTCTTTGAGACAAACTAGCAGAATATAACTTCCTGGGTATTTCCTAAATTAACGTTTTTAAGCATTACATTTGAGAGGTAAAATTAAATTGAACTTTTTATCTTACGGTCAACAAAATATGTTGAGCCATTTTGAATGAAGTGAAAATAAAGCAAATTAATTTTATTATAATTTTATTGAAAATGTACACCAATGGAGTCAAACTACAGATAAATATTACACAAGTCTGTGGAATTTTTGTGGTATGTCTTGCTCTTGGCAGGGTAGGGCATATATGACGGACGTTGGAAAAATGTGACACCATAATGTTCACAAACACTTCCCTCACTTCCCAATAATCATTTACCATACTAACATGACTCCACTTCAATACACAAAATAGAGCCCTATAAATTACATATAAATGCACAGATATCTGTTTCTTGCATTTTCATTTCATTTTGATAACCCAACCATCTGTCTAATTCAAATAAAATGTTAGCAAAATTGGTGCCAACATCTGTGGAGCAAAATGCACATTACAACCAGAATAAATAGACAAAAATGTTAGAAGGGAATTTCTTCATATCAAACTCAATCCATAGGGCAATTAGATAAGACTGAAAAAAAAAAAACTTTAACATAAGTGTCTAAAATGCATGCAAAAATGTGTATGCAATAAAGCAACATTTGTAAAAGGCTTCAAATGTGTTCTCCATGTTTTTTTGTCCTCATAAGATTCTAAGCTTGTATCCTTTATATTATTCTCTTTTTGTCAGTAATAATCATGACAATCATGATGAGAGAAATTACAGTTATGTGGGTCATCTTCATTGGCATCACATGTAAGATGACATGCAGCATTCCGCTTCTAACACGGCAACACAGACGCATGTCCTCTTTGGCTTTTGTCATCTCAAAGCCACAATGTTCACAGTTGTAGGGATGGGGTAAATACTCATAAATTGTCCTGAATTATTACACAATATTCAGGATTAATTTACTAATTAAAAATTAAGGTTCAACAAATTATCTTTTAATTAAAAAGGAATACCTACTGTGTGCTTAATACCTAACAAATGCATGATCTACATGTATGAAATTTTGGATTTCCCAAAAACTATGAATGCTGTATGAGTGGTGTTTCAAATAGCAATCGGGTGAAAAGTACAAAACAACTCAAAAGGCTTCATGTGTAAAAAAAAAAAAAACAACAAAAAAAAAAAAATTGGTACTTTCCCCTGTATTGTCCCTTTGGGGTTTTGTACATTTCAGATGTGTGGTTGAGATCCTTCGTCAAGGGCTTTGACCCTTGGCCCATCAGAAGACAGATAGTGTGGCATTGTGTGGCATGGACTAATTAGGCAGCTGAACTTTGCTTGTCAAAAATACCATGTAAAGCCCACATAAGGTCATGTTCAGCAGAGCAGACAGGAAAGGGGTCTATAAAAAATGGCTGACAGAGTGAGAAAGACAAGAAGGAGAAACGGATGCCTAATTCTTGTAGAAGTTGCAGTCCCCTCTTCAGACAGGCGGCCAAGACAGATTAGAAGAAGCTAGAGAGAGAAAAGGAGGAGAGAAAGAAATAGACACAACTGTGTTAATAGGAGAAACAAGCAGGAGAGAGCAAAAGCACTGTACTACAGGAGTCTTTGGGAGCTCCATGGATCCCCCCGTATTTGTGCAAAACAAGCCAGTGAGGTTCTCAGGTGAAGCCCTGTGTTCAGTGTCAAGCAGCTGCTGAAAGATGAACATGCTCTATCAGCTGAATTACAAAGCAGTGAGAATACGGCAGTATGGTCCAATTCAGACAGAAAGAAAAATAAATAGCTTCATCCTTTCTAAAAAAGGACATGTCAAAATATTGTATGGGTACTGGGGGATGGTTCTAGAGAGATACACTAAACATCATAACTGAAACTTCAGAAGATCATTTTGCTGCTGTAAAAAAGCATTATAAGCATTATCAGTTTGTTTCTGGAACTGCACAAGCCATCCAAACATCACAAAGCATATTATTAGTGACACAGCATAGCAAAAAAGGAACCAACATACAAGCATAGCCCAGAGCATAGATATATTTGCTGTTAGTAAGTGCTAGTGGAAGACCCACATAAAAACTCAGACAAAAAAAGCCAGCCCCGCTGGCTAAAAAGCTAAAAACCCATGGAAACCCAGAGGGATGGTGTCCACTCTGCTGGCCCTCGGCCTAATGGTGGAGCTGACCAACAAAAGCCAAGGTCTGGTCTCTTAGCAAAGCTTGTGGTGGAGGACCTACTCTGTGCAGAGCCAGGGATTACTGCAAAGGAAAGTAGATACACACATAGCAGTAAGCAATGAGACAGGCAGGAGACACAGTATGACACACCACTGTTGCCCCAGGGAGCGTGTGGGGTAGGGACAAGGGAGGTGGCAAATCTCACACTTGACTGAGCAGTGCGTCCCTTGACTGGGGGAAGGACTCTGATCAGCAGACACTGTTCCCAACCCCTAGAATATTAGGTCCGAAACGCACAACAGAGTTTTGTATGCATTACTAGGCGACTCCTGAAGAGAACTCCACAGAAATAACACACGTTGAGAAACATCCCCAGACATGATTGCATTATACTAAGTTCTAACAAACTCAGAGCTCCAGCATGATATGGAAAATATGTGGACAAGCACAGGTAACCTAAATTGTCTAAAAGGTCACTTGATGATAGGCTGGCAGTTACCATGGGGGTCAAGACATAATACACAATAAAAGCTGCAACGGTTTACATTTGGTCAATATAACCTTTTATTTTTAAAAAATATTTTTTAAAAAAAGCTTTAAGGCATGTACACTGATAAGAGTGCAATATTGGCTCATTTGTAATAGAACTTTATAAACTTCATTTTTTTTCCAAATGCAAGGAGCACACTGAGAATAATAATAATAATAATAAAAATATCACAGTTGGTAGAAGAAAATGCAATGAAAGCATATTAAAAGATCACATTTGGCTCAAATGTCTCATAGTGGGAGCTATAATCAAGCTAACATAAGTGTGCTTTAAGCAAGTATCAAAAAGACAACGAGGTATGACAGAAACTGACTGCGGGCCTACATGACTGCACATGCACCAGTCTAAATGAGACTCAAACATCAGCGTGAACGGTTCTCAGTTTTTCTTCACACTTTCTTAATATCCAGTTACAGAAAACATGGTAGAATTGAGTATCTGTGACTAAAGCATGGCATGTTATAAACAGCTGCCACAGACACCTTTAAACAACACTGGCTAAAGGGGCTATTGCAGTGCCCAGAGCCAGACCTCCAGCTGATGCTTGGCCTCATTTAGCCGGCCCAATCAACACCTGGCTTTAACAGAGCTCACATGGACATGTTGCGGTTAGGATACAATCATGCAAAGGCCTTCGTCAGAATCAAAACATAGACAGCACAAAATGCAATAGGTCTGCCTGGCTCTGGTGACACAACTGAACAGTGGGAAAGAAATGCATTTTAGTTAAGGATTCCAGTCCCATTTAGTGGATGGGATCCAGCCTTAGAGTAGGGGTGGGAGGTTGGGGTGAAGGGCAAGTGGGGTGACACAAGAGACAGCATGGCTCAGGAGATATGGCCTGTACTCTTTCACAGCAGGGCTGAAGGAGCACTTTCTACAGGAATCCTGGACTGCAAAGAGAGAAGGAAGATTATTGTTCCCTTGGGATAATAGCAACACTAACACACATGTATGCACATCCATACAGATGACAGATCCAGACAGTCGGACATGTTAGTAAGTGGGAATGAAATCACTAAGTGGTTTGGGATTGAGTGAGCTTCCACCACACTGCCATTGCCATCATTTGTATGTCTTTAACACATACAACTCAGTGGTGATTTTGGACTCACAAACTGTTCCAAGACCAAGCAGTGGAAAATGCTTTGTCTGCTATTCTGCTACATTTCAGTGGTCTGGCTCTCTGGGAGTGCTCACTTTCTGCCAAACTATTCCTCCCCGTTATACTGGGTCCCTTCTGATGAGGCTGATGTGTGGCACGCGGCCGTGGCTGGACACCAGATTGCCAAGCAGATGTCAAGTCCCCCCCTCCCCCAAACCCAACCCAATTTTGCCCAGATCAATGAGGATAGCTTAACCCCAGAGCTTTCTTGCTGCGTTTCTATGCAGACTGGGAGTGGGGTTGGCAGGGGGCTGCCCTCTTATGAACACCAGTATTATCTGCTTGGTGTGATCCTAGTGTGGGAGCGGCCCCATGAATGGCCTTTTGTGTGCAGTCATGGGAGGACAGGCCTAGAGAAAACACACACACACACACACACACACTCACACACTCACACACACACAGAGCAGACTGTAGTGGACTGGAGGGCACAGATGGAATGGTGAGGGGTGGCCCAATGATAAACTGTCCTTATACACATTGTGGCACAGTTTCAGCCCAATCTCAATGTGCCCAACCCCACTCAGCCCTACATAGATGCCATGGATGGCATTCTCTACGTAATTAATATCCACTGACAGGTGTCTGCCACTGTTGGTACTGTCCCACATGTACTATATGGCTTGGGTCACTGCTATTGAATTGGCATTCATTTCTTTTTTTCCCCCCTTTCCAATCTTTTTCTAAATCGCCTGCCTTGAATGCCACGAATGGGGCCAAAGGCCAAGTGTTGACTAGATAAGCACTTGGCCATGTGACATTCCGTCCACAGAGATCTCTATGTGATGCTTGGTCTTACCAGTTACATGGCTTGTCATGCAGCATGCAGGGAGCAGGTGAGGAATTAACTGAAAAAAAAAAAACAGCACGGGCAGGAGACAGGTGACACACATATACATACATGTTATACACATATGGTCTGTTGACATATACTGTATGCGGGTTACATCTCAAACACTACACAGTCACAGTGGACGATGCTCTTGCCTCGTGGTAACTGAGGAAAATGACTGACATGCACCTTCCAATAGCCTTAGCGTTTCAGAAATGACTAAAATGAGGAGACCTGAATGCGAAGAGCATTATCTAGTGTTTGATCAGTAAGCTACAGACATCACCACAACGTGAGAGTAGGGTTGGTGCGCAGTAAAAGAAGTACAACATGGCTGCCTGGAACAGGGGGAGGGGTGACACAGCAGGAAATGAAAGAACCGTGAGAAGAGGAGCTAAATAAATGAAAAGAAAAGCAAAAATGAACCTTCTCACTGCAAGTGTCTTCCTGGGGCAGGTGTTGGACTCTAATCAGCTTGAATACACAATTAGCATTGATTACCAACATGATTAGGAAGTGATTACCATCAAAACGATCACCAAATGAGAGTTAGTGCACAATACCCGAAGCAAGCTGCATCAGTCTGCATTGAAACAACCAGTGAGATCCTATTTATCACCTTAAAGATCTACAAATACTAACAAACTGGTGTGTCCACAGAGAGTTTTGAGCTTTGTCAAAATGGTCAGTTTAGATGTCTGAATAAGTTGCTGTAATACATACACGAAGAAGTGTTTCTGTCACCTTGAGATACTTGGGTATGATGATGAGCGTGATCAAGGTGTGCCATGTAGCATCTCGGCTTTTCTTAATCAACTATTTATGGTCACCCATATCAATTTCTCAGTCTTTGAAATGGTTTGTTTTTGAAACCAACCATTCATGTATGAGTAAAAACAATAACTTACTGTTGTTACTGATCTCAATTGGGTATTATAGTGACAATAATTTTAGGAGCCATGATTTAGGTAATAAATGCAATTCTTTTCTTTAGGGAATGGTACCACAATATACCTATGAAACAATATAGAAATGTAGAAGTGGATGTATGTTTTATCCAGCTGTGTAAACATGTGGTCGGCTTTACATACAGATGACAGGGAAAGGAAGCTTTGACTTACTTTTTCCTCTCTTTGTCCCTTTTGAGTGTGGTGGAGCCCCCTGCCTGCTGGGCCTGGGACTGCAGGAGCTCGGCAGCGGTCTTCTTCTGCTTGAAGGTGTTGAGCTCGTCGTCCAGGGACTTCTTCTTGTCCTCCAACTTCTTCTTCTCGTCCTGGTGCAGCTTCTTGAGACGGTCAAACTTCTCGTGCAACTGCACAGACAGATTCGTCGAGTTGATTACAGCAACATCAGAACTCACACATTTCAGCTTTTGATTTATACAGTGAAATCCAAGTAAACACCAAGTTCTGTTATGTTCATTGAACTTAAAGCATATACACTCTCAACTGACCTTGCAAGGCTGCAATACAAAACTCTTCAAATCCTCTATGCATGATCAGATAAGGCAATAGGGCTCAGTTTTACATTATTGGCTGAACCGTTCACATTGCCGCACACACGACTCAGCAGAGACAGAAAAAAAGTGCAGCTGGTAATTCTGGCTGAAACCTAAAACAGGCAGCGCAAGCCCCAGAGACGCCCACACTGACCTCCTTCTCTGCCTCTTTGAGCTCAGCCTCCTTCTCCTTGACGCGTTGCACAAACATCTGCCTCATCTCCTCCTCCTTCTTCTGCAGCTCTCCCATGAACTCGTTCCTCTTGGCCTCATACGTCTCCTGCAGACTGCAACCAGGACACACACACACACACCAGGAGTCAACACCAGGAGATGCCACATGCCAGTCACACCTTTTGCAGCCTACACAACTCTATTCAAAAACTACTACTTGCACCAACATGAAAAAGTTACGTCTCTGCAAAGGGCCTAAAAGCGCATCCATTCTCCGTGATGACGAGAGTGCAGGATCCTACCTGAAGGGTTTGCTGTCGGGGTCGGTGTCTTTGAAGCCCATCTCCTCCAGCTTGCAGCGGCGGTAGAGCTCATAGTGGCGTGTGTGCGTCTGCTCCCGCAGGTCCTCCATGTTCACCCGGATCAGCATCTCCCGCAGCTTCACAAAATCACAGTGGTTCTCGTTCTCCACTGCCAACACAAGCACATATGCAACACAGTTTACCCAGGCTCAGGAAAATGCAGATAGTTCAGCAGGTTCTGGTACATATGTCTGTAAACATTAGTTTGGATGATGGGCATAGATCAAGTTTTAGACATAATTAACTCATGTCAGGAGCCATATCTGCAGAAAGAAAATGCCTACATCACACGGTCACAAACAGGAAATCCTGTGAGCATCTGTGCAGGAATTGCCGGGTATTGACATGCTCTCTCACACACCAACATGAACTGCACTAACACTAGTAGTCAGATGATACAGATATAAGCTTCATTCAAGTTCCGTCAGATGGTTGATTTGTTTTCCCCAGGATGTAAAACTACATTTGTTCCACGTGCACAATCCTGTAACAGCATGTGGACATTGAAAAGGAGCCAATGCACAATGTCAGAGACAGCCCCAGGCTAACACTATTGTATTTATGTGCCATGGAGCTACAGCTAGCCAGGACTCAGAGAGAATCATCCACCCCCAGTGCAGTCTGTGGGGAGAGAGCCAGTAGAATGAGGAGAGAGAGAGAGAGAGAGAAAGAGACAGAGGAGGAGAGACAGAAGAATGAAGGGCACAACGCAAAGAGAAAAGGAGAGAGAGAGAGAGAGAGAGAGAGAGAGAGAGAGAGAGATGTGAAAGAGTAGGGTAAAAGAGGGCAAAGCAAACTCATCTTTGAGAGCAATGACTCAGGCAATCATTTCTATTCTTAGAGCATAAACTCCAATAGTGGACCCAGGAGCAGCTCTGGCCCAGATTTGGTTCTGTACTGGCCTGGATACGCTCCACTCAGCTTCTAGCAGGGGTGTAGGTTATCAGCCATGGCCCCGGAATGGGGTTGTGTGCCATGTGTGCTATCTAACAGTGTTTCCATGTTGACACCCGGGATAAATCTTTAAAATCAATGCATTAACATGTAGCATGGTCATGGGTTGGGCTAATTATGTAGCACTCGATGGAATGTGCGGTCGCTGCTTTAGACACAAGTGGGCGTGGAGATGGAATAAATGCTGGGAAGTTGTTTGAAAAGATGTCAAGAGCTACGGCCTCTCTCCGGGAGTGGACCTAGCCTGACATGTTGTGTGAGAGCATGGAGCAAGAGGTCACGGGGGGAGAGGGAGAGAGGCATCCGTCTCATTTCCTCAACAGGACGTGACTGCTGCTCACCCTGCACTGTCCCCCAGGGGTACTGCCTCGCCCGCACCATCTTGTTCCCAATCTTCACTTCCTCAGTGCTGCCCACCACAGCGAATGGTAAATGGCCCTGTTGAGAACGAACACACACACACACACACACACACAGCTATCAGCTGAAGGAATGTTTAGATCAGGAAGTGCATGAGACATGATAGCCTTCAATCAACCACTTTCATTAAACACTATTTGGGAGTGCTTAACAGGCAAACACTGGGCCTTGCTCACAAACCATTTGAATATTTAACCTTGTGTGACTAGGCTTGTTTCCACCAGGTATTATTAAAGCTAATGCCATCATCTCATTAGTACAATGCAACCTTGCAAAATGGCGTGTCTTACACAGTTGATGAGTACAAGGAAGAACTTTGGTCAGCCAGGATGTGGGCGTCATGTGTGTCCCGACTCAATGACGGTGCATAGAGAGAGAGCAGCAGAGAGCTGAGAAGCTAATAATACATCTTATCTGAGCCTGAGGGAACTCACATTGTTCTTCCAAGGCTCGTGACCTCGTGTGAGGTTAGCTATACAGCACAGAGACATTGGGCTTCAAGAACTTCAAGAAGGGTTTCACAGCTCTGTGTCTGCTTAGGATCTCAGCTCTGTGCACCCGCCCGCACACACACACATATATACACACACACACACATACAGTGTTGCGGGGCCCAAATGAGGGCTTTTCCCACGCAGAAAAAACTTCCTGGGGTGAGAGGAGTGATTCCCTCTGCATTCCTCTCTCATTGTGGTGCCATTTCCGGAGCAAAGACTCTCGCAAATGTCCAGAGCACAGCACACCACCTGGGGTTCATTCTACCCAGTGAATACAAATTTGACAAAATCACTGATGACTTTAGCCACCTTTTACCATTTTACACTATACTACAGTACAGAATACCATACTAGAGTACAGAATAATATACTACAGTACAGATCAGATCAGGTTATTAAATAAATAGAAGCAGCTTACATTCATGGTGGAGTTGATCTCAGCCACCGTTTCATCATCTGTGGGGAACTGGTAAATCTGCACTCCATTACTGACCAGCTCACTCGTGATCTTGATCTTAAATTTAGTCAGTTCACTCTTGGAAATGGCATCTGATTTGGCAATGATTGGAATAATGTTGACCTAAAGAGGACAAGTTTGTTTTAATGGTATTTCATAACACTAAGAAGCACACAAATTTCATCACAGACAAATATGTATACAAAGTTCCATTTCTTTTTTACTCTAAAGCTTTCAATGTTCTTTTAGCAAATTAAGATAGAAGAAAACTATTTCCTTGAGATAAGGAAAGTCCAAAATGACATGGCAGACGGCCACACGCATGGCATCTGGACAAAATAACACTATAAAGTAGACCGAATTGCTGATCAATGATATGCCAACAAATGAGACAATAAAGATAAACGATTCTTTTGTAGACATGGACTTGGTAGCTACTACTGAAACACTATTTTTCCTGCATTAGCAGAAGAATATCAAGAAACCAATGCCACCAGCATCCAACTCCAATTTTGAAAGTGTCTGAAGTGCAACTATTATAGGTGATTGATTCACTTAACCCTAAAGTTTATCAAATGGACTCTGCTATGATCAGGGAGTGTGCCTGCTCATTGATCAAACCCATATTGCGAATAGCTCATTGACTCAGGGCCAAGGGAGCTTCTTCTAATGCTGGAAACGGAAAGTTGTGATGACCCTCATTCAATATCAAATTATAGACCATTAAGCCTCTTTCCTGCCATGTCCAAGGTCATAGAAAAGTTATCAGCATATCAACTAATACTTCATCTCAATTCTAGCCAACTCCTACATTAGTAAATACATGACCTAGCATCTGTGTGCTTTGGTTGTGAGGTCATGACGTATGCAGGTGATTCAGTCATTAGTTCTAAAGATAACTATCATTCTGATGCCGCTGTAAAGTTTACAAAGGTTATGACTAATGTTTCAAATTGGATAACCATTTATACACCTCTAAAACCGTTGCTCTGTTTTTTGACAAAACACAGGTTTAAAATCTTGTCTTGTATACTTAGCTCCACCTCCACTCTGCATTCTTATGCAATTTAGATTATCTGTAACAAGTGGAATAAAGTCCCACAAAACAGTCTACTTCATAAAGATCATTTAAAGAAAAAAAAATGGCTGAGAGACAACCAAATTTGTCAGCACTAGAGACTGTGTATTTTCTGCATGTGTGTGTTTTCTATTTAAAAGTTCTCTATCAATACAGACATAATGTATCAATTTGATGTGGATTAATATTGTATATACTGTCCCTCTATAAGACACTAGTCCAAATACCTCAACAACACTGTATATAAAACCACTGAACCTGGGTGCATCTGGATGTTTTAATGCTGTACATTCCCCCGACCCGCAACCTAGTGAGAGTGAGAGTAGTTTAGTGTGTGTGGGGCTCATCCACTGGCTCTCTCTGCTGTGGCGCCCACATCACTGCAAGTCAATGAGAGCATGTTAGAAGGAACATCTGGTTCATGCCTGATTTAAATAGAGTCTGGAATTCTCTCTTCATGCCTCACCGAGTGATCTAGCTCACAGAAATCACTTGGAAATTAACTCCAAAACATTTGCCTTTCTGGTAACTCAAAGTAGAACCCCTTCTGGGTTGCTTGTAACTCAAGAAAAACACATAATTTCATTAGACACAAAGCAGGCCAGAGGAAAGATGGAGTGTACAAGCGTACAACAATGGCCGTCCTTTACCATGATCTATACTGGATCCATTACATAACAACTGCAGAGAAAAGAACAGATTGTGTAGTTTTTCCATGTGCATTTTCATTGGGATATACTGTACAACAGCATCGATGACTAATATGCAGTAACATTCAACAGTGATGACCTACCAGTACCGGTACATAAGTGAAGTGCTAATGTGATAACTAGCATGGATGCTATCTATAGCACTGGAATACAATCTAGCCCACAGTTTCCCCTTGAAGCTTGTAAAGCAGCATACAGTGGACCTGCCCACCCACCCACACATGCATTTCAGACAAAGACTGCTCTCCATGCGCCACCCACCCGGCACTCTCCAGGCCCCCTGAAGAGCCAAGCAGCTGGTGGTAAAAGGGGAAACCTGAGGCTGAACATTTGTGCTGTGTACACACCAGGCTTTTCCAGCATTCTTTCTGCACTTTGATTGTGTTAGCACAGGCTGTCAGTGGGTGCATCTGCTAGGTAGCTGGAGGCAGGACGGCCCTTTGTTCAGCTCCAGGGAGCCTCTGCAAACACAGGCCCTTGGGAGGGATAAGGAGGCTGAGCACTGCAGCCCAAGCCCACTGGAGCTCAGCAGAGCCACTCATCTGTGCGCCAATGTCTGTGCACCGCATTAAAGACCTGCCTTGTTTGCGCTTTGCAGCTTTATGAGCCATATTAAATGCATTCAAGTTTGACGGCGCCAACTCTGACCTTTTAAAGCTTCGCAACACATTTCATGAATCTTCAAATCAAATCCTAATTTGCCTTTGTGAAGCAGACACAACACGTCTGGCCCTGGGGGAGCACAGCAAACCAATGTCATCTGCAGCTCGAGGGACCACCAGAGAACAGTGTGTCCGCGTGCCTGCTTCACGACTCACCTTGCTGTCCAGCTTCTTCATAGTGACGAGATCAAGAGACTTGAGCGAGTGTCCTGTGGGAGCGATGAAGTAGAGACAGGCGTGGATACGCGTGTCATGGTAGCTGTGGAGGGTGCGCTTGATCTTCAGCTCCTCCTGGAGATAGGCCTCAAACTGGGCATCGATAAACTCCACAATGGGCTTATAACTATAGTTAAAAAAACACACACACACAAATTATACAATGTTCAAGTGAAGAGCATTTACTTCAGATGCAAAAAGATTATACATTTAAATATTCTATCTGCCATCATCTATCATGACTGAAAAACCTTAAAAATGTGTCAAAATATTCTTTTGGTACACTGGGGGAAAATAACCATGGTCCGAATTTCTGCACCACAGGCATCTTCATGTTCCACATGGAGGTATTGGATTGCAAGATGGAGAAGTGTCTTTGGCACAAGAACCACTGACAGCACATTCAGGGAGCTAGTTGGCATAGCAACAACAGGCTAGTGTAAAGAATCTGCTGAGACTTCAGAACACAGGACCCATAGAGTGTGTGTGTGGAGGGGGGGCATACTTAAAATAAATAGGCAGAAAAGAAACAAAAATCAAACCTTCTCTAGATATAGACCAAGAACTTTTGGCCATGTATGAATAATAACTGCTATTGTGGATCAATCACCATGAAATAACAGTGCTATACTACTCAGACAAAAGTACGCCATTAGATGGTGGATGACAATAAGGACAGAGAGGACACAGTCATTTTGTCCCTGGGCGAGAAGCTCACGCACCGAGTCACGGCTGGTCTCTTGTAAAAAGAAATACGCTCGGATCTCTTTCTGGAAAGAGATCAAGTGACACAGGAAGGGAGGAGGAATAATGTGGAGTAATGGTGGTGGACGGGTTTATTGCAATTTGATGGAAGTGAAACGGAGAGGGAGGGAGTACTAATACTAATCTGCTCATGATACCTGTAAATAGCAGTTTAAAACTGTTATTTTTAGTCTGTGCTCTAAAAACAATTCAGCAACTAGGTTATTTCGGCAGCCAGATTGCTACAGCCAACAAATGGAGAAATGGATGTCAATCACCTGTCCTCCTTGTTGATTTGGTCCCCAAAGCCCACAGTGTTGACCATGGTCAGCTTGAGGCGAACGTTGCTCTCCTGCAGCTCGTAGGTGTTGGACTTGAGCTGTACCCCAGGCTGGTTGTGCTGTGTGGGCTCCCCTTCAAACTTGGTGTTGAACAGGGTGTCCATTAGGGTGGACTTCCCGAGGCCGGTCTCACCTGACAAACACATGGGACACAGCCAGGGGTCAGTGCAGCACAAAGTAAATATCACACCAGCTGCCTACTGCATAGAAGCCATTTGTTTCTTTGCTTTCCATCACTGCATTAAAAAGCCCTTCTGTTTAGTCTGATGCAACCGGAGGTCAATTTCTTCAAAATCCTTCTAAATCATTTCTCTGAGGGGGAATTTTAACCATTTGCAACCACCAGAATAGAAATTATAGATATGGGTTACATGCACCCCAATACCTTCAATATACCTCTGGCCATGTGCCATTAGACCGTTGCCACTATACAGGGACAAGACAATATTGATTGGATAAGATTGCATGTGGCATCTTACCCACAATGCACCGCATGCCCATGGTGAGACGTGGAATAGCTGGCATTAAGTTAATGGAGCAAAGTAGGAAATGGCTGCGCCACAGTGATTCACAGATCATCTGGGGTGCAATGACAAGCTCCCACTAAGCAGCAGACAACTGAGTGAGTCACTAGCCTCTCTGTCTCACATGAAAGAGTCTTGTGCGTTTAACATGCAGAGCACGCAGTACAAAACATTTACACTCGACTGGCCCTTCAAGAAGGAGGGGAGAACATAACAAAACTTAGATGAATTTATTATTTTGGCAACTGACATTTACACTTTTGGCAATGCATAGACAGATGCAGATACGTAGACATTTTTAAAATAAGCAGGAGATACTGAGCAGAAAGATGGGACAGTGACCCCCACCCCCAACAAACACATGCATCACCATGCATTTGAGTCCACATAAGTTTACTGTCAAGTAGTTTCTATGTTTTTGTCCCTGCAGTGACTAGGCTCTCTTGTGATATTTCCCTTCAGAGTATCAGACAGTGATACTAGCATAAAAGGGCTGCATAAACATCCATTCACAAATCACACAGAACAGGGTGAAGATGTAGACATACAGACAAACTGAGAACATTCCCCAGGCCAAGTATGTGGTTTTCAATTATAGCTGTCCACACAACACAACCACAAGACAAGCCTCAAAAACTCTAATCAACTTTGATTATTTACTTGGCAACATATAAACCCTCAGTCACATGTCTTCTTTTTTTCACAGCATGTAGACTAAACGCTGGGACAAGTCTAATTTCTAGTGCCCCCCAAAAGCAAGCATCTTACAATTAAACAGAAACGTCTAAATATTTTCACTATGAAAATCAGTAATTATTGTCAACAACACATTTAAGACAATGCAAATTTACCAATTTTATTTTAGTCATTCTGAGCAGCTGCTCAGAATACAGATAAAGACCAACATTAGTTAGCATAACTAGCTTTGACCAGTTAGCTATATAAGAGGATCAAAGCGCTGATGAGCCTTAAAAGATGAATGGGCTGGCAAAGAGTCAGGCAGCTGACCAGTAGTCTGCCTTCGAGGAAGATGAGCACACTGCTACTATAGGACATACTCACCAACGCAGAGGATGTTGAAGCAGAAGCCATGGCTAACAGACTTGTTGACCAGCTGGTCTGGCATGCTATCAAAGCCTACATGGCCAGAGAGGGGAACAGCACGGGCTCCTTCTCCCTACAGCATGAGAAACACAAATCAAGTCATCAGGTGACAAGGAGTCACAGGGGGACAGTGACATAAGCATCGTACGCCACTGTACTTCACTGAAGTTACTAATGTACTGTACATCAGGTAGCTACAGAGGCATTGAAGTTAGACTGCGGATCTAATCTCTAATGGCGTGTGAACAAACTAGCATGTATAATGCAACCTAAAACAACAATATAGGCCTGACGTGCAGACTTCCTTTTTCCTGTTGGCTTATTTCAACTTCTGCAACTTACTTTTTGAAAACAGTCACATATAGGCTAGTCATGACAGATCAATGAAACATTGCTTTAAAAAGATATGGATTGTTAGTTATTAAACAAATATCAGTTAGAAAATTGTTAAAGATAAGATTGATCTTAAAAACTATTAACTATTAACTAAGTTCTATAATATAAAAAGTCCTAAATTCAACCTTTAACTGCTTCCATGCCACAGACCTTGCCAGATTCTATTGACTACCTCTCTTTAAAACTTTCCTTAGAGCCAACTAGAGCCATGAAGACGGTCACAAGGATGTTCAGTTACTTGTTTAAATTTAACAAATAAAGGATAGAGTACAAACAAACAGAAAACCTTGTTTACGGGGCAAACACCACTCAGCTGTTACGCATGTGTGCATTCCTAAAGCTCTTTCTTAGGAAAAAAAATAGCATTTGAAACGACTCTACTAGACATATTTAAAAATGATGAGGATCAACCTATTTGAGAACAGTCGATTTCAAGACCAAGCTATGACGGCCGCCTAAACAAGTCCGTTGGTCCATAACCTGCTACAAACGACGTTTTATTATAAGCTGAATGAAGGCACACGTCAAAATCAGACAACATAATTTCTAATGGACTGGCCTCTTCATTTAGGATAGAATTCACTGACGTAGCCTAACTATAATTTTAAACGTTACAGTCGACAACGCCCAGCAAGCTAACTGGACGGGACCCAGTAACAATGCGAAATAGCGGAATCACATACGGCACTCATGCAAGACGGATGTGCGCGCGTTGCAATGCCAATCATAGGCGATACATGAGCAAATGAGTGAAATAGCCCTCCGAAACGGTTCAATTCAGATAAATTGATCCACTGGACAAGCGAAAGATAGATGTGAAAATCTCCTCGAAACACGATATAGCCTATGGTTGGTAGGCCATTCAAAATGAAAGAAAAAGGGTAGACAATCCTTCCGGCTAGATTAGATAGGCATAATCTAGGCTACTTAATAAACCCACAATTAATATAAATTAGATAAAATAAACAAAAAAAACCCTGCGAATAAAAAAACACAGTCAATGCGAATGGACCTGAGGGGCAAGACAGGATCAAGGATGAGGATATTCTGTTTCAAATTATGGACTTGCGGTAAATTTTCCTAATAGAACGAGGGACACGTCTGTAGAAATGCTAAAATTTATTCTACTTACCGCTTGTCGAGCTATCTCAGTCGCCGCCATGGTTTCTCTCTAAATGGGGTCCCCGAACAGGAAACTGCATAGCACAAGCCGCAAGAGTGATTCTAGAGGGGAATTCATACACCATAGGCAGTACCATTTCGCGCACCAAATAGGCTACAAACAAATAGATAACCATTATAACTGTGTATTCTGCCAAAACGCGCAATTTATGTTTTGTTACTTAATCCGAAAGGATGTCCTTGTTAACTTTGCAGTGAGCATGACAGGAAAAATAAAGGCATTCAAATTCCTAAATCATTTTACGATAGCCCCACTTCTTTTACATTTGGTTCATTCCGCGTAGTAAGAACATGGCAAAGGGATCAATGGGAAAATATTAATACTGGTGGATTTCACTATGGGTGGAATACCATCCTGCATAATCCGCATGGGCTATTCTTCTTGAAGCTGTCAACTGATTTAATTACTTTATTTAAAAAAATTTCCTGCAACTTGCAGTAGTAGGAAAAACTGATGAGAAAAGGTGTTCTTCCATTGTATGTTCAAGAGGTCTCCTTCATTCTTCAAAACAGAGTTTGAAACTTGCTATTTTTTTGTTGTAGTTGTTTCAAAAAGACAGTTAACAACGTTATGCAGTTAATTCTTCCTTTTTTTTCTCTCCAAACATTTCTTCATGCCTTACTAAAATCAAATGATGAATTTATCTTAATATCTTGTTTATTTTGTGATATATGCTATAGCATTTCATTGACCAAGAAAAACACTGGACCACTAAAACACTAAAAATGAAGACAATACTAATAATGAGTTTTTACCTTCAGAATTGCTGTCATTTTCATGGAATACTCAAGATATTACAAACAGTCCTGCAAGATTTCGGTCCATATCTACATCACACAGTTGTTGCAGATTTTGCTTCACATTGATGATGCAAGAGTGACAGTCAGAGTGGTTTTCTGCTGATCCCCACCTTCTTCAAGGTTCTATGAGTTGGGCATTTGGACATTCTGCATTCCTTGGTTGCAATCAGTGCTTGGTTTGTAATTTCTACTTTTTTCTAGCCTTTCTAGCATCTTGAAACAGTCTGCTCCTTGTCCTCTGACCTGTCATATTAGCAAGCAATTTTTGCCCACAAAACCACTCACTAATATTTCCTTTTTTTCAGACTATTCTCTTGAAACCCTAGAGATTGTTAAATACATGAAAATATTCCAGTAGATCGGCACTTTTTGAAATTCTTATACCAGCCATACCAAATTCAACATTACTTGAATCACCTTCTGTTCCCCATACCAATGATGCTTCTTTTAAACTTCAGGTGGTCTTGTCCACCTCTGCCTACCCCTGCACTGAATTGAAGCTATGTGACTGGCTCATTAGCTATTCGCTAGCTATTAACAGTTAATTGAAGAGGTGTACCTAATAAAAAAAAAATATAAATACACAAAAAATTTTAAGAAGTCATCTTTGACATTTGTAACTTGTGAGTGCCTTGATTGTGTTTAAATTATGTTTTGAAATGAAGATCATTCAAAATATTAAAAGATATGAATGGAAAATAAATAATTATTATATAAATAATATTTTAGCTGCATTAATCAGCAGCTTTTTGCATGTTATAAGGATGTTTTTTTACAAGGCAAGTGGAAAATAGAGGAATAATGCAAAAAAATATGATGCCAGAGAACTAATATTATTCAGGTTAGAATGTGACAGAATGTACACCTGACGGAATTTATACCTTCAGCATACCATTAACATCTCATAGTCTATGGTTTTCATAAGGCCTAGTCAAATATGTCATACCTTGTAAAACCAAACAGCATAAAAAATACTTTTCAACTTTTATTTGTTGTCCTTTTCCATTGTTTTACATTAACAATCATAGGCACTATAGCTTGATGGCACTGTTGAGTCTGTCATGAGGATTGAACTTTTCTATTGTTTTACATTAACAATCATAGGCACTATAGCTTGATGGCACTGTTGAGTCTGTCATGAGGATAAGGGTTGAACTTTGTATCAGCAACTGAAGTGGACTTTAGGGGAGGGGACAGCCAAACAAGGAAAGTCAGGGAACGGAACACTCTCATTTTGTCAACTCTTAGAATGCTCAGCAATGTTGGACATAAGGAAATTATATATATATAATAATAAAATCTTCACTCAGTCTGGGTTTGGATCGTGAAGTTGAAAAAATAAGTTCACTGATTTATACGCACTTTTACGCACGTGACGTCGCAGGTGAGTATCACTTCTTAGGTAGCCTAATAATCTATGGCTTACTCAGTGTGAATCACCTGTATTCTGTATAAGTCTATATGTTGTAATGTTGGAGAACTAAACTTTGGTAAAAGTTCGTAAAGAATTAAAAAGTGGTAACCAAAAAAAGAGGATCATGAGTCGAGTTTGTTTGCAAAGAGGAACTAGTGAATGTGTGCATTTTTTGTCATTTGGCTATGCTATCAAGGCTGACTGTATCGTCAAGAGTTATTATTAGAATAGCCTAAGTAGTATAGTAGGTGTGAACAATACTGGTACGAAGCCTATTATAAATTAATTCCGTCTGTTTTCACGGTCTACATAACAACGTGCATTTTCTTCTCAGGCGGGCTATTGAGTGTTGCCCTTTGAACAAGAAGCTGAAACAGTAAAAAAAGATGTGTGAGAAAAGCAGCAGTGACTTTGACCGTAACGTTATCAGATCTGAGACAGATTTGCGCTCTCCGCAGGGTGGAGCAGCATCACCTCCTGACTGTAAACACTCAAATGGTGATGGAATGAACGGTACCTCCTCTTCCAACTTTAAGGCACCGAGCCAGTTTCTCGGTAGCCTGGGTGTGCGACCACTCCCCGGAGCCTTGAGCGCGTCCTCACGCAGATCGAGACTTCAGAGACAACAGGAGATATGCGAACCAGGCAGTAGCGCATCACAGACCCTGTCAGTGGACGCATCTGATAAGGGGAGCCTCACACCTGCAATGCGTAAAAAATACCTGAAAGAATTGTTTCTGAATAACAGTTTTAATCGTGGCTTTGGAAGCGTTCTGGCCAAAACTTCACACGCGTCATTGGGAGGCTGCGAGGAGAATGATACACTCTATACTGAAGAAGGCGATTACACTTCTTACTGGGTTCTCGACCCTATGGAGCACGCATGGATGTTATCGGTTGTTGATGGGAACTATGAAACAATATTGACATATCTTTCTTTGGATCTTACGCTACTGACCAGAAAGGACTTTGTCAGCGGTTTCACTGCTCTCCATTGGTTAGCGAAGTATGGGAAGGATGAAACAATTATTAAACTGTTGAAGTATGCTGAAAAAGAGAAGTGTCATGTAGACGTAAATATTAAGGGTAGCGGGGGTCTAACGCCACTTCACGTGGCTGCAATGCACAGCCAGTTTATGGTGGCGAAAATTTTAGTCGGTGCTTTCAGTGCCAAAATCGATGTAATGGACTACAACGGGAGGAGAGCTTGGCAATATCTAAAGTGCAACGCCCCAACGGAGATGAAGGAACTACTGGGGGCTTGGGATGACGAGCATTTACGCTTTGGACAAGAGAATGTGAATAACAGCAGCTCGGCAGCAGCAGAGGTGACGATTACGAGCAATGTTAAGGATAAGAATGATGAAACCAAGGAAACTTTTGAAAGAAGAAATAGAAGCTGGCGGCTGAAGTCATTCAAAAAGTTGTTTTCCCCATTTTTGTTGAATGTCAAAGACTAGTGATGACGGCAACAAGGGCCGAGACGGGAGATTCAATATGAATGCTCTGACACTTTTGTACCGAAGACAAAATTAAATATTTTTCTTAAGCACAGACGTGTGGTCAAATTTATCAGCTTTTGCAAAACTTGTGCAATACTTAAGCCTAATTAGTCATGACTAATAGAAACTATACTTCACCTTATTGTTAGTATGGCTTTCAATACGAATGAGAACCTCGCCTGCAATTACTAGATTGCAGTCTTCTGGGTAGTTCACTCCACAATTGTAGAAAAAAAAAACCTCTAAAGCACAAGTTAACAGGTTAAAGGTGGGGAAAACCATTCACTCAGCCTACATGTTTCATGTCTGCTTTGAGGCAAATGGCATGCATGGTTTCAAAAAAATAAATAAAAAGAATTCACCCCACTATTCAGCATTTCCTTACAAAAACTAGTTGTGATAGGCTTCTCCCATTTGTTTGCAGAGAGGAAAAACATCCAAGCATCAACTGTGTGCTCAAAAACAGCAAAGGATATACTCAGACCATTAAAGTCTATTTGAATCCAACTGACTACACCAGAAGAAATTCATACATAAACGTGCAGCATTTAAGAAAGAGAAAGTCTTTAGTGACGGCACAAAGTTCTGATCTTATAACAAATGTTTTATTGTTATAACAGCATAACCCTACTTTCTGTACAAAGAGACTGCTGTTCCAGATGCCAGTGGCATCCTTCCAGGTTTGAGTTGGTGGTCCTGCAGAGGGTTCAGGAGATGCCAAAAGTGTCAGGGCCACATTACAAGCCCAACTTTGTCCTCCTCCAGTGTCTCCTCTTGGAGTTGTACCTAGCAACCAATAAAAAGAATTAGTGAACACGAGTTTCCTTATTATGAAGCCCGAAGAAAACCACCTTAAATGAGCAATATCAAGCTTGACAAAATCCATTGTGCAAATTCTGTTCCTACGATAAACGACAAAACTGTCAGTACTGGAGAACATCCCAGTCCCATTAGTGACCAGGATAAAACGACTCCAAAGTAATGCAAGCGTTACTTTCAGCAGGATTATGACAGTACTCCCACAAAATGAAGCACTGCAATTGCAACCTGCTTTGCAGTCCCACAGATAGATTAAAAAAAGACTTTGCCTTAGTTTTGTAATCTCGTGTACAAATCTTACGGTTGTAAACACTACTGGCGTCAACTCGTGGCAATAAATGGAAGTCATGTTATCCATTGATTTCATTTACATAACGTTACTTAAAGATCACACACGCAATAACAGATCACAACCAACTCAAGAGCCCACCTGATCTTGTTGCCGGTCTTCATTCTAATCCACTGAGGAATCGGTCTGTTTTGCTTCTGCTTCTTCGCAAGGAAGCGCTTGATTCTGTACGTCTTGTGGGACGACTGTAAACAAATAGTAGCAGCAAAACATGCCATTATGTCACACACCACAACCAAATAGCAACACTAAAATACTCCGAAAAAAATCCAACTCGTTGCTTATCAAACTCACTCCATTAGCCTACTTGACTGCCATCGGAAGGCAGAAACAGTTCAAGCTTGCTTGCTAGCTAGCTAGCTAACCAACAACCACCAAAGGTACTTATAAGGACCATCTTCTTACAATAGGCAACTTATTTTTGAAATGACCGAGAGAACAAAGTATTCGTACAAATATCTTCTTTTGGGCTTATGAGATCTTGTAGATGTTTTAAGATTTACACTCACCATCACAAAACCTCTGTCTTGTTACCACAATGGCGGAGGTTGAAGAGAGAGATCCATGGGAAATTGCAGCGCTCTATATCCGCTTTTAGGGGCGGGACCGGAAAACTATGTGCAACGAACAGCGACACCTACTGGATTATATTTCTCATTAGTCTGAGGATCAGGTCAGGCGCTTTATCGCATTGTTTGCTTAATTAACTACAAATACTGTCAGAATGCCACACCACCACCATGCAGGGTTCACAATACCGTTTTGAAAATGGCCACATAGCATATGTATTCAATTTCACATACCCTTCAGTAGAGGACAGACTGTCTCTAACACAAATCCTCCATGCTTCTATGAATGGGGAGCTAAGGGTTTGCAGTGGGACTAGCAGGACCCCTACCTTCATGATGCCACTTTAGGCCATATAATTGCAGAAAAAGTGGTATCCCCAGATTATATCTTCTTATGAAAGCAACTGTCCTTAGAAGCAAAATAAAATTGCAATATGGTTTTGTAATCAAAGTTTCTTTATACTGACAAATGTGCCACTACCACTTAAGTGACACAGCAGCCAATTACGCATGTATTTATTCCAAAACCACTCATTTTAAGTTTGTTTTAATATGAGCGTAATTTTGTGCTACACAAGAGATATGGGTGCATTCATGTGTATTCATCATGCATCACTCCATCTATTTTTGCCTTCACAAAATCCACATACACATTGATGTTCAGTGTTTTATTAACAAAAGGGGTTTATATTGCCAATGAAACTATAAAAACAAAACAAAATATATTTTTTAAACCTGCATCATTGTGGAATTTGTTGGTAGCAAGGAAAATATGAAAATTGTGAGTGAAAACAAGTGAGTTTGGTACAGTGCAACATTATTTGCACATGGGCAAATAGACCTTATCTTGCAAGGACAGAGAAGGCCACTGGTACAAGCCGGACAGTTTGCATTGGAGATGTAAAATTAAAGTTGACAAGCATACTGCATAAGATTTAAGGACAGTAGCTGTTTTCAGGAAATACAGATTATAATACTAAGAATATAAAGTGTCTAAAGACCAACAGAAAGTTTGCCGCAGAGTAAAATGTGTTCTTGCATTACTAAAAACAAGTGTGCAGTGAGCAGAGGAAATAACTTTCTGTTTAAACCAAAATAAACACATTAGCTCACCCTACTCTTCTGTATTCCCCTTCTGAATATACTGTGAGGTGCCACAATTTTGGCTGTGTAGAAACATTAAGGTCACTTCTGACAGTTTGGCTTTTTGCGCTTTTAAACCAAGATTGAGCTGTAACCATCCGCATTTTCCCCTTGCCTATCTCACTGACACAATCAAGAGTGGTCCTGGAGGGCCCACCCATTTCAACAATGTCAGCTTTCCAAAAAGGGGGCAAGAGTGTGAGGAACTGGACAGTCCTGGAGTGCAATAGCATTTGCAACTGAGCAAGGGCCTCTCTCCTGGGCCAACAGGCCTAGCGATGTGGAATGCGAGCCTGCTCACTCTTCGCCTTTTTCCTGGGTAGCCTTGACTTCGCCCTCAGCCTTCTTATTGGCCACATGCGAGTCACCTGAAGGCCCACTGGCCCGGTTGCGGCTCCTGGCACCTGGCTGGTAGAGCTGGATGGCAGGTCGGTCCTGGAAGCACAAACAGTCACAGTTCAAGAGTCTAATGCAACACTGACAAGGAAGAAGGCTTCTTCTGAAGGGATTCCACTTCTTGATCATAAAGATGTAAGGCATGCCAATTCTTTGTACTGAAGGTCACATGCAATTTTACATGCCTAGCAAATGTTAGACTTCAGCGTCTTTTGAGAAGACAGTATGCAATTATGTGGTGAATCACATGAAACATAAGAATATTAGCAACTTGCAACATAATTACAGCTTTACACCTCATCTAGACACTATGAAGCTAATGGACAGGTTTACCTTGTTCCTTAACCGTTCTCTTTTGCTGGCATCTTCTTTTCTGTGCTCTTTAGGCAGCTTATCAAGTTTTTCAGCATGACTGAACTCTCCACTGTTTTCATTCCTCCTCTTCTCCCAGCGGTCCTTCTCTTTCCTTCCTTCCTCCTCCCGCTTCTTGAAGGTGTTCTCTCCATCATGGCGTTCTCTCCTCCTGCGCCGGTCCTCATCCTGTCTTCTTATGCGATCCTTTTCTTTTTGCCGCCGTTCACGCTCTCGCTCCCTCTCAGCATCCCGATCTCTGTAGTCTTTGCGTCCCTCTTCATCTAACCTTCAAAGACAAAAGATCATTTTGTAACCAATATCTCAAGGCAACCAGTTAACGACAAAACTTAACATACACTCTCAAAGACATGTTAAAGACCAGTTGAAAGTCACTGCCACTGTCCGTCACTCTACATTGTTTCACTTACAGTTTAATGTCACTTGTAGTCAAAAATGAGAGAAGGGTGTATGCCCCTTTCCAAATGTTTTGAGGACTCACTTTCTTGGCCTGTCCTCACGGTTTTCTCCATTCTGCCGCTTCTTGCCATCAGAGCTTCCAGGAGCTCGGTCCTCCCTCAGCTTCTCTCGTTCAGCTTTCTTCACTTTTTCTTTGGGCTTCTCAGCCTCCAGACCATCAACAGCATCAGGTTTCTTAAGGAGCTGAAAAACACAAAATTTAACAGACTGAAATTAGGCATTACACAAAATACTGAACTTAACAGTAAGGCCATATAAAAACTTTGTTCATAAGCTATCCATTCTCTTCCTGGACTTTGAAAACAGAGAGGTGTATTCGTGCCGCCCTCTACCTTGATCTTGGGCTCTTCCTTGGATTGTTCTTTGTCCTTTTCAGAGGATTTCTCTCCTTTACGCAATTTTTCAGCTTCCTTCCTCTTCCGTCTGTCCTCCTCTCTCCACTTGCGTCGTTCCTCATCCCGCAAACGCTTTCGCTCCAGCTCCCTTCTCCTCCTCTCTTCTTTCTTTTCCTCCCTTAATCGCTGAGTAAAGGAAACAGTTTATTTTTGTTGGTTAGAAACTCACTAAAGACACAAAATCTAAAAATGATGAAATGATCTAAAATCTAAAAATCTTACCTGTTTATTCTTCAGGAAATCCAAAAGAGGTGTCGTCTTCTTTGCTAATTAATCAAATAGACACAATGAAGAAAATAGAAAGTGTTCTACTTCTAAAAGTGTGTCACTAAAGACTTACCGATAAGTTCCTTTGTCTTAGCCTCTATTTCTTCAAGCAAAGTTTCGGGTGTAGATGTCAGCTTTTCATCATCTCTATTGTACAACTCCAGGAATTTCTTATAATCGCCATCTGTGCATCAGAAGAGCAACAAACATGTGACAAGAGTTTGACCAAGACAGAATGACTCAGTGTGCCAGTGCAAATTCATGAGATTGACCTTCTTCAATTGTTCCAGTTTTAGCATCCTTTTTCTTGCTCCTCCGCTTGGCAATTTTTTGGAATGGTGCAAACTCCACAATCGCTGGATACTCTTGTCCTGCGCCAAATAAAACAATTAGGTATCCTACAAATGCAACAAAATAAATGACATTTGAGACTTAAAATCCAACAGTTATTTTACAGTATAACCTCACCTCTGTTGTCAATAAAGACATATCCATCAAAGCGATCCCTGAAGAGTACAATGTCATCTTGATTCTTAAAATTTAGGTAAGCTCTCGAGAAGAGGTGTGGATAAAGGCTGAAAAGGAAGGCAATTCCATGAGCCGACCTGAACTTAAGGTACAAAAATGAGAAATTGCACTAGTGCCAAAGACACCTTACCTAGTGTCGTTAGAAAAGAACTCTAGATAGTCAACTTCAGGTAATGGTTGCAGCTGTTCTTCTAATTCTTCTTTGGTTAAACTTGGTGGGAGACGTCGGATAACAATCTTGAAACATAGAAATACCGATTCCATTTTCAAAAAGCGCTTTGACTATTTTTCCATTACCTCAACCTGGACAAGTGTAAACGTTAAATACCTGCATATCACTGTCTCACGCAACTAGGTAGCAGCTAATTTAAACGTCAACTGTTAGCATGTTTATGTCAGCCATAATGCCGTAAAGATGTGACCTATGGCAACTTAATTGATATCTTAATACATTAAGCATCAAGCACAACGTACACTTGCAACACACGTTCCATTAATTATCTTTAACTTAAACACTATCTGTAGTCATCACCGCGAGATTGTTGAAATTAACGTTACACTAGCTAGCTCAAAAGCCAAGCTAGCTTAGTCTCAACAATGGTTGAGCTAATGGTTTAGCTAAACGGATAACTTTGACATTGACTGCGAGTAAAAGTCCTTACACAGACACAGAAACTATTCCAAGAAATTGCGCATTAATTTGTTACTCGCACTACCACAGTGTTACAGGCAGACACAGAATGTTAAGTAACGATAACGTTATTTGTTAGCCAATTAGCTTCAACGTTGTCTTCAAACTTTGCTAACGTCGACTCTACTTGCCTTGGTCATTGCCTCTTTTTTCTCTTTTGATGGCTTGTCCGGTTTTTCATTTTCTTCACATTTTATATCATTTTTCTTCTCTCTCGGGCGGGTATTTTCTTTGTCTTCTTTCATTATCATCCACAGTACTGTTGTCTAACAAACTGTCCTGCGACACTGATAGCGATTAACAGGTGCCCAGCTGGTGTTTTGCGTGCGAAGTTGAACACCTCAGTTACACCAGAGACGTTTTAGTAGTCCAGGAGTTCAAACGTTGTAGCAATTCTGTCATGTGATTCCACTCAAACGTCTCTGGTAAAGCAGAGATTATGTTGCCTACTCGTCACACAAAACAGTGGCAGTCTGAGTAAAGGAGAAAAAAAAATGTGTAGACATCTTTACAACTTACAACAAGAAATTTCAGGTTCCCTTGACAAAAGTAAAACTGAAAAGGGGTCATTGCAGCAAAGAAAGTTTTCTCCCAGGTTAGCAAAAAGGCTATTCCATATTGGGCTTATCATTTCTAACAGATTTTTAGAACTTGTTCTTATCTTGTTTTGGTTTGGTTTCTCTTTTTTTCCCATTTTCTTTCTTTTTTTGAAAACAAAAAGATACCCGGTGAACGTCTATCCAGCAGATGGCGGTAATACACGTTTGTAAACTGTCATAAAACACAACAGAAGGAGATTTCGGAAATACGTGAGTAAAAGACCAGTGGATGGTCAAAGAGACATCTTGAGTGTCATCCAACCGAGAAAACGTTGTACGTTTTATAAAGCTAAAGTTGCGACCATGTGGTATGAAATAATACCAGGGTTCGCAATTATGACTGTCTGTCTGATGGTCCCTGGCATTGCTACGAACTATATTCACAAATTCACAAATGGTGGCAAGGTGAGTCTAGCGGATGTTTACAGCGCGCTAGCTGTTAGCTTTCCTTAGTTTTGCTAGTCAAACGACCTTATGTCGACTACGTTGATTCTGTATGAACATTTGCGATTTTATTTTCCAAACGCTTTGTATTAGAAGATATCTATAATTATAACCCATTTCCGCTTTATTTTAAATTGTTAGCTCTGGCCACACTCTGTGCCTGGACCTACGTGGTCGCTAACTTTTTAGGCTATTGATGAAAGACCATAGACTCAGTGAATTTAACAAAATGTTTGTTGCTAAATGTATTTGCTAACGTAGATGTTGTCAACAGGAGAAAAGAATAGCTCGGACACCTTATCATTGGTATATGATGGAGAGAGACAAGCGGGTATCAGCAACTGGACAGTATTACAGCTCAAAGGTTTGCTCAGTAATTTGATGCGATACTTAATAACGAGTATTTAGGCGAAAACTTCTGTGTGCCTAATGTTTCACTCTTTCCATACAGGGTCTTGAAAACATTCCTTGAGGTAGCCTACTTGGACCCCCTTCACCACAAAGGATGTAAAGATGTGCAGAGCAGTTGTGTAAAATAAAGTTGTATTAATTAATTAATAGCCGTTGTCCTATTTATATTGTAACATCTTCAATAATTTGTGAAGTCTAATCAGAGATGTTCAGTGATGTGCACGCAGTGCAATCTCAGAGCATGTGAGCAGAGTTAAAGGGATAGTTCGGTTTAACACATTGAGCCCCTTTCACAGGCTGTCTAAAATGCAATAAAGTGGTTGACATTGAAATTTTTACGATTGCTTCTGTCTCGGCTATTTGGGAAATTTAGAATCGCCTCTGCCTCCCTTCAAAATGGCTAGCAATGGGCATGTATTGTTTCTATCCTTAAAACACTGGTTTTAAAAAAGTGCTACTCACCAAGTGGTTAGTGGTGCTCAATGATGTTCAAAAACATGTATCGTAGCGAAATAAAGCTTCTGTCATGTTTTATCTGGCACTTTGTTTATATGAAGGAGCAAATAGATCCCTTTGGGACTTACAAAATGGCAAATAAAACAGAACAGAAACTGTATTTTGCTACGATACTTGGGTTGGAACATCAGCAAACGCCACTAATCACTCCATGAGTAGCACTTTTTTAAAACCAGTCTTCAAAGGATAGAAACAACACATGCCCATTGCTAGCCATTTTAAAGGCAGGCAGAGGCGATTCTATATTTCCCAAATAGCCGAGACGGGAGCAATCAACATTTTGGTGTCAACCACTTTATTTCATTTTAGACAACCTGTGAAAGGGGCTCAATGTGTTAAAAACCGAACTATCCCTTTAAACACAGTATGTAGTGTTAGTAAGACTATTATTGTCACGGTACAGAGTACAATGAGATGAAAAGCCACTCCATCTCCACTGCAAAACACAGTAGAGATCTAACCCTGTTACATAATCAACATACACACTGGACATAACCAGCATACATAGAATAGAGGAAACCACAGTGCAAGATAAATAATATGTACAGATAAAAAGCAATAAAGTGTTTGATGCTCAAGGCAGGCCTAGTTCAAAGTTCACATTGGTAGGGTGGTTATAGGTTAATGCAAATATAAATGAGAGTTGACCAGTAAAATGATTGGCTTATAGTCACAGGCCATGTACAATAATATTGCTCAATCAAATTATTGGATTATAGTCACAGTCAATGCCTGTGTTGGTTCAGGCTATGTATGGGGGAGGCAGTCCTGAAGTCTGTTTGTTCTGGCACTGAAGCTTCTGTAGCATCTTACTGAGGGCAACAGGTGAAAACAAAGGTGCGATTTGTCCTTGATGATGGACTGCTGAGGCAGCAGGTGTAGATGTCCCATCAGGATGGGGAGAGGGCAGCCAATGGTCTGTGCTGCCTTGACTGCCCTCTGCAGCCTGTCCCTGTCTGCCACAGTGTAGCTACCATACCATGTCATGCAGTATTTCAGCAGGCTCTCCATGGACGAGCAGCAGAAGGTCAACAGCAGGTAGGGGTCCAAGTTGCACTTCCTGATGACCCGATGTTGGAGATCCATGATATGCCCTTGCAGATGAGGACCCTTAGAAAACCTGAAGGTGGTGACTCTCCACACATTCGCCATTGATGAGCAGGGGGCAGGTCAATGCTGTGCCTGATGATTGATGATGATCAACTTGGTCTTCCTGGCATTCAGAGCCAGGTTATTGTCTGAGCACCCGGATGCCAGGACCTCTGAGCCTGACCACAGTGGTGTCGGCAAATTTTGCAAAGTTGGTATTGTAGGTCGGGCTGCAGTCGTGGGTGTAGAAGCAGTATGGGAGCAAGGGCTCAGCACACTGAAGGAACCACACACCGAGAGAACCAGTGAACAGAACACTGCTTCATCTACCCACTTCACACCCCTGCTCCAAATCTCCACTGGCAGTGCTTGATTTCTCTGCAAACCCGCATGTAAAGCCAGGCAGCTACGAGAGTTTAAATTAACCTGCTCAGATATTGACGTCTTTGTTGTGTTGTGCAAAAACAGAGGGAAAGAAAAAAATGGTTTTCTTCATTAGTGTAAAAGTAAAATCTAGTCTAATCTTTTCTTTATTTTCTAATCTTTTTTTGTTAACAGTAAAACTGCACAGAAAATACATCATGATCACAATGTGAAAAACAAAAAAATCTAATGGGTGAATAGTTTCAGACCACTGATTGCATGACCAAAAAAGAGAAGAAATGCAGACAGTAATGTGAAGAAATACACATTGTCCTATCTAATTTCTTATCTATGTGTAAGTATGTTTGTGTGTGTAAAGAGTAGGAAGGACCTCAGGGAAAATAATGCAAAAAAGATGGGTGGAGTTTAACACCAGTCCATGCTCTCAGAAAAAAAAGACACTTCAACATGGGAAGTGCACCATCTAAGGTACCAAAGATGGCATCAGCGCCACTTCTTGGAGATCCTTCGGACATGGACACCTCTTCTACATTTGTGTCCTGTCAGGAAAATTCATCACTTGTCCATGATATTATCCTACCGGGATCAACTCTTAAGCAGCCTATTTCTCTTACTGGTGAGACCTTACAGATTAAATATTCTGGAAAATTACATGAATGAGATTTTTTTGGTTGTTTGGTTTTTCAAGGTCATTAGAATATATTTATATATATATAATAAATATATATATATATATATTATTTTATTACATTATCATGGACTCCAAAAAGCAGCAGGGTTTTTGTCTGCCTCTTTCCTATCAGAGTGTCAGTTCATTACACACCCAGGCACAGTATCTTGTCCAAGTTCTTGTCAAGTTCCATCTATTTTGCACATAAAGATGGGAAAAGGATGTTTGCATGAGAATTATGGTTTGTGTTCCTGTCACATTAGTTCTGCTGAACTGCTAGCAGGGTTAGTCTCAGCACACAAGCCACATGACATGTTTGCAATAGCTTTTGTATTTTTCTAAGGGAGATGCTTTATTGATGAAGAATGCTGTTTGTGCCATAAAATACTGATTTTATATTCAATTTTGTTCAGCTCTAAATTACAGCTATTCTGTGAATCCATCCGTGGTGACCCCTGGCAGAGAGATCAGCAAGACAACAATTCAGCATTAATGGTAGTTTCACAGAGATTAAAGTAAAACACAGAGTTCACAAGAACTTATTTAATGCTGTCAATCCATTCCTGACTTACCCATCCCATATTCATTACTGTAGGTTCTTTTACACCTAAAACCTATCAAGATAACTATTTTTCTTGATTCAGGCTGTGTAATTCTTCCAGATTCTCTGCTTGGAAATCTAAAATAATTACAGATAACTAATAATTAGGTTGAATATGTGATAGTATGTATATTCTGCATTATTTTGAAAATACGACTAAATGGCAATGATCACTGAAAAACATAATATTCAACCCAGTGATGAAGTGATTGCAATGGTGAACATCAATATTTGTTTTTATACATTAACATATAGAGTAAACATTGATACAAATATGGATGTGCTCTTGAAGCGTGTACAGTATGATCTTGTTATTATGATGGAACACACAGAAACCTTCATATTCTGTGAATGTTATTTCTTGCTATTTTTCAGTGGAACACTATTGTTATTTGATGTGATTTTGTGATGATACGGAATTCTTAAAAAATAATCAGTCCAATACTTTTAAATACACATCTTAATCATAAAAATATTTCCACAGCCATCATATTTCTTTTAAGGAAATAATAGAAATTAAATCCTCATGAAGTTACATGGTATAAACTGTAGATGTGTCCAGCTTCTCCTGCTGAGTTCTTTTGGCCCTCCTATTTCTACGGACAGATCTTCAGTCAGACATAATAACATAAAGAACATATATCACACTTGTTAACAATTTCAGTGTCATTCATTTCAATAGGCTTTGCTATGTCTGCTTTAACTAATTAACTGAATGAATGACTCCCTGGATACAGCTGAAAACAGTTCAAAAGCACCAGGGGGAAATTAAATGCATGCTAATGTGATTTCATTACTAAACTTTTGTGTGTGTCTCTGCAAAATGACCAAAAAAAAAACTCAGACAGAAAAGACAGAATACCCTTTAATTTCCCTTTTCCATTAAAAAAAAGACAAAAAATGTTACTTGTCTATTGGATCCAATATGTATTACAATCGGCCTATGGGTGTAGTAAAGAAAGACCAATGAACATTAATTAACATAATATACAGTCATATTGCGGATATCCTAAAACACAATTCACCTGATCATATGCAATTACAATAGAAATAAAAAAACAACAGCATTTATTTTTGTTCTTTGCCTTTCGTCTTCCTATACACCATTTCTCTGAAGCTGGTCAGAATCTTGCTCTCCCTTTTCCTTCTCTCTTCCTGGTTGAAAGATGCCAGGGCTCTCTTTTCATCAGCACTGTAGATCTGATTTTCCTTTCTCAGACGCACAGCCTCCATACGACGATGTCTGGGGAGTTAAGAAATCGTGTAATTTAAACATCCACATCAGCTTAATAACAAAAAATAGATATCCCTAAATCCATGATTATACAGATAAATTGCACCCATGACTTAACAAAATGATCCATACCTGCTACCACTCATCACATAACCAGATTTTTCATAAGATGCGATTTCATCACTAGTCAATCCGATTTCACCTCTTCTGGGAATACGCTTTCCAGCTTTCACATATTCTGCCATGGCTGCACCTTCACCTGGCAGAAGGGCATGTCCAAAGCTAAGAAGAAAGGGAGGAACAACAACAAGTTAAATAAACTTTTTCAAACGATCATAACAAACAACCACCATTCATAAATGAACACTGGTGGCACATAAATCCTAGATCATACTCATTGCCATCATCAGACATGTATATGATAAATGACTCACTCAAGTGGTTTGTCATCTTGGGACAAATGGGTGAGTGGAGTCTCAGGGCCCACAATACTTGCAGTTCCATTCTTCTCCACCCAAAGATCATCATTAATGTCATCTTCCTCATCAGACTGCTCAGTACTCGAACTGCTGGACCCTTTGCGACTCTTCTTTGCCTTCTTCTTCTTGGACTTCTTCCTGAAAGAGAAAATGATTGTGCAGTTTTACATGAGACTTGAGAAAAACAGAATCTGAAAGGCAAAACTAGAATAACATTATTCAAAGGTGATTCATGCTATTATTTTATTTTCTATGCAAATTAATCATGCACACACTTTTTGCTTTTCTTCTTTTTTTTCTTCTTTTTTACCTCTTCTGCTGCTGCAAAAAAAAAAAAACAGAGAATGAGTCTGATTGAGGTGAACACTGAATGCAGAGCTCTGTAAATCAACAAGCATGCTTGACTGCCTACATACCATCTGATTCACTCTCTGACTCACTGTCCTCAGAATGTTTTCTGCTCTTTTTCTTCTTTGGCTTCTTGGATTTCTTCTTCTTCTTTTTCTTTTTCTCCTCTATGGTGCCATAAAAATGAAAGATTGTCTACTTACACTTTGTAAAACAACTATGTTTAAAGCAACTAAGTGAAAGCATGGCAATTTATAAATTGCAAAGATTTCATATGTCCATTGGCTATGTATTTTTTACCTTCTGAACTCGAGTCTGAATCGCTGTTTTTCACATCCTCTTCAACTGGGGTGTGCTCATCAGAACTGTAAAAAGAATTGATACATGTAACGTTAGGAGTTTATTTCTGACAATCGTTCTTTTGTAATGGTATAATATATTAAAAAGGTGTTACTCTTACTCTGGCTCTCTCACTCTTGGTGAATATCCCCACACCTCTGGTGAGCCAAGTTCACCAATACGCTCTCGCTCCTGCAGACGCCTGATAGGGAAACACTCAAGTATGACTCAGTGTGAAGTGAAAGTGTATTCCATTAGTTACAGTAATCAGAGTGTAATCAGTCTTACCTTGCAATGAATGCTTCTTGACGCTGTCGTTGCGCATCATCCCTCTGATCATAGTATTCCGATCTCGAAACAGGCGCATGCCGATTGTCTCGCTGATCAGACCAGTTGGATCTCTCTCTTGATCTGGAGCGGCTGCGAGAGCTGGCTGTCCGAAATCTTGGCCTTCCTCTGCTTTGACGCTCTTCTTTGACGAAGTAGTTTTCATATCTCCAATTTTTTACCCCAGGGCTTGAGTCACGAGAACTAGCACTGCTTGATCGACTGTAACGTCTTCGTTTAGGACTGACGGGTTGTGAGTTTTTAGATTCATGTTCTGGGCGATAATTCTCCGGCATTCTCGGTGAAATTAAAACAATCAAACGCAGATAACCATATGCCACAATCGGACAAATGTTACTAAGCGTTGGTAACTGTAATAACGTGCGTCACAAAGTAAGCTGCTAGGCTAACAACGTTAACTTTACGTAAGCTGGTTACCAAGTCGGTATATGCCAATGAAATACTATGTGCCTAACGCCTTAGACCTATCCTAACCGCACTAAAATTGCTCTGTCAACTCATTGAGACTTTTTCTATAGCTAATAAACACTTTTGCAAACTGTAGCTTTTCAATTTGTAACGATAGCCTCCATCAAAACATTCGCCATGACTACTTCTTCTTCAAAGCTTTATGGCGGATTAGACACTGGTCTGTGTATTACCGCCACCTACAGGATGGTTTCTTCCATTGAGTCTTTCAGTCTCTAAGATTATGGCATAAAGGCCAAACGATTTTAAAAATCTAACTAGGCTAGATGTAACTTTAGGATTACTCATTCCTAACAAAGAGTAAGTGGTAACACCAAGTTCAAAAATTTCATTATACAATATGCGCCTAAACCCAATGAACACAATTCGCCATGACTGATTCAGGTGTGGGAATGTGAAAACAATTATGAAATAACAGGAAATTCCCCTTCATTGTGCAAGTGTTATCTGATAAAAGTTTATGCATTTGAGGGTTGTTTCCTCATACGATGACAACTTAATTATACAAGTACATACAAATTTCCACATATCTGTTTATATTGTATATATTTTTTTTTATCATTGCGACAATATCTCTGGCGAATTACCGCCTGAAACTTTTACTGTGACATATTATTTTCCAGTGTCGGCGACACACCGGAAACTATGTTGTTTCTTATTTCAGTCACTTTTGAACAGTTGTAAACAAACCTGAAATTCATCAAAGGAGGTCCCACGTTTTACAAAAGTGGACATCCTCGTTGACGCAACAGATTTAATTTAGTCAGGTGTCTAGGTGTACATATATTTGTATTACAAAATACAAAAGTATGACACAGAAATGGGGAAACCTTTCAGTAAGATCCCTCACATGCTGAAAATGAGTCCTTCCACTTTCACGAGATTTGCCTTATTTACAATATTAGTGCTCTATTTAAAAATACGTTTTTAGGTATCCGCTTCGTTAAGGGCTCTACTCAGAGCTGCCTGCTCACTAATACATCTTGACTGACAAAGATTTAGGCATAATTAACTTGCGTAGCACGCGTTGTCTAAACAAATCGGTATGCGACTCCTGTTGGCCATGCGTTGCGTGGCAGGTTGCTCCGACTGTCTGGAACAAGAAAGGAAACGTTTTGTTGTCCAAAGTAATCTCACCCGTGCTCTTTTTACAATTAGATGTCTATGAAGTAAGAGGGCTTGGCGCTGCAGGTAAAAGATTGAATAAATCCTAATACTCATTTGTTGTTTTTGCCAACACTGTGTCATTTTACCGTAATAAAATCTACGAGCTAACGTTAGCCAAGGCCGTAACCTGCAGACATGGTAGACAACGTTAACGTTAACTAGCAGACACTGGTTAGAGGGAACTTTTACATGTATTGATTAATATTTGACCATTTGTATTTTGGAACTAACTAATAACTCTGTTAATTACTCTGTAAAGTTTACAACCTGGCCTATTTATAGCCTTGTAAGAGATCACATAAAATGCTTTCAGTTCTTTTTTCACTTGCTAGTTAGCAGTAGCTAGCAACCACTAGCGAAGTTTTGGGTTGAAATCGAGGCCCACACGATTACCATGGATCTATTTACATTAACAAGGGATATAACTAAGTTCTTTTGGAGTTTGGAAATTGTAATTTAATGTAACGTTAATGTTACAACTTGTATGAATGGCTCTATTGCCCCTGCGCTGCTATTTGTGTCATATGAAACAGTAACGTTAGTGCCATACTCAGAAAATACTGTCGTTTATACTGTATAATATACTTTCTGGCCTTCCTGGCATTCCTTATAACGTAATGTTTTGTAAGTAGTCCTATCATTGTGTGCAAGTTTGTAGTCGAAGCAACTGACGTTGTCTTATTTCCTGTTCAATTACTGTATATAAGTTGTTAAAAATATAAATTTCTCTGTCAGCTAGCCTAATACATCTAGAAGTTGTCAGTGACCCTTTTCCATGACCTACATGAAAATAATTATGTGTTCTGAATTGCTTCTGCAGGGATGTCGAGCCTAAAACTGATTTCAGCAACTGATACCCAGTTTCCTGCATCAGTGTTGAAGTCTATCAATGAACAGAGGAATAATGGATTGTTCTGTGATGTCACCATCATTGTCCAGGATCGTAAATTTAAGGCACACAAGATAATGTTGTCAGCATCGAGCACTTACTTCCGACAGCTCTTCACAGTTGCTGGACAGGTCATTGAGTTAAATTTTATCAAGGCAGAGATTTTTGAGGAGATTTTAAATTATATTTATACCTCAAAAATCAGCAGAGTCCGTTCTGATAAACTCGAGGAGTTGATTTCCGCTGGCCAAATATTGGGTGTGAAGTTTATTGCAAATTTAGGTGTGCCACTTGCCCAAGTAAAGGGTTTACCTGGCTTGTCGAAAGATACTGAGGGCAGTAGTATTAGTTCAGAAAAAAATGAATCTGCCTCAGAGAGCATGCCCATTATTACAGAGTCATTTTCATTATCAGCAGAAGAATTTCTCATGTCCAAGGAGGCAGATGCTGATAATGATGATGTTCTCTTTGTTTCAAAATTAGAGCCACCAAAGGCAGGTTTCAATAGCAAATCTTCTGAAATTATAGATGTAGATGCTGAGGAGGGACACTCCAAAACAGGAGAGTTTGAGCCACCTGAAGGACTAAATCAGGATTCTTCAACAGAATTGGAGCAAAATGAGAAAGATCCCATGACTGGAAAAGCAGATGGCGGGAATGCATCTCACCAAAATTCTCCCCTTCACCCTCCCCGAGACCCTGCTTCTCTTGTTGGGCCTATGATGTCCCCAGACAGTATCTCTAGTGTTCCCAGTTCTCCTGCAGGCTCCTCCACTCATAGCCAGCCCACCACACCAGTTCGCACAAATAGCCTTGCACCTGAGCTGCACAGCCCCCCTCTGCCTATTGATAACAATGAAGTACTAGGAGTTCAGAAGAAGAAGGTGACCACCATACTAGAACAGTCTCCAGATAGACAGGGCAAAATTAAACTGTCTGATGTGCGTGCACCTGCTGGCGCTAACAATGGTCCAGGTGGGAGCATGTCCCAAAATGTTGTCACAGCTAAAAAGACGATAACATTAGATAAAGCCTCAGAGATCGATTCACTGTCTACAGGATGCAAGGTGTACGCCAATATAGGAGAGAACACCTATGACATTGTCCCAGTTAAAGAGGATCCAGGAGAAGGGGACTCAAGAACAGGTATTGGAAGGAAGTCCTGTCATGGCACAGGGGACACATCTAATCTCTCACCCCGTGGCCCCAGTAAAAAGAAAGCAAAGGTTGAGTCTGAGGATCACTATGAGCTTATCATGGATGGCAAAACCTTCTATGTGTGCGTTGTATGCAAGCGCCCGTATGTATGTCTGACTAGTCTCAGAAGGCATTTTAATACTCACTCTTGGGAGAAGAAGTATCCATGCCATTATTGTGACAAAGTCTTTGCCTTGGCAGAGTATAGAACAAAGCATGAAATCAGCCACACTGGTGAGCGAAGGTATCAGTGTCTGCTGTGCAATGAGACATTCCTGAATTACCAGCTACTCTCGTCCCACTGTAAACAGGTCCACAACCAGGACCCATCAGGGAGAAAAGAGAAAGATGACAATGAAAACAACCTGTACCGTCTCCTGCCCTGTAAGACCCTGCAGTTCAAGCCTTACTCTTATGTGTCTGAAAATGCAGGTGGCATTCCGGTCATTAATGAAGAAGGCATCGTGCAGCACATCAATCCAGGCCGGGCGCATTTTACAAACCAGGGACTTCAGCCCTCAGGCCAGAGTAAGATTTTGAGCTGGGATGACATCTTTGTGGAGCCAGATGCTCATACCAGACCAGGGGCACATGCCCGACCCTTGGTGCACCCTCGCCCTAGTGGGAATACTGAGGGCTCATCGGAGTTTGAGTTTGTCATACCAGAGACGTACTGAGCTCAAGGGCTCCCCTGCTCTGGGGACTGGTGCCTTCCCCTTAGAGTTTCTTTAGGTATCATGTTTTTGGCTCCAGGTTTAGAAGATTTGACTGTTCAGCAGCAAGTTAACAATTTGACAAGTCAGTTATGTTTCTGTGTCCTTATAGATAGTTGTTTGAGTGAACATTCTGACATGGTTAATTCCATGACATAAATGTTACCAAATGCTTTTGCTCACTGAGCTCAGTTGCCTCTCATCCCAAGTACTTTTGACAATGTCATACTATTGTATTTCACTGTTGCTTAAAGGAGTCATAGAACATGTTTTTTGAGCATCAGAAATTGTTCTTTGAGGCTTAGTAATAGCGTATGTAAATTTGTGCGTCTGAAAGTGACCCAGGAGCACTGCTAGAGCATCTTATACAGGCTCATTTAAAAGCTTAGAGCTTAGAACGAAATGATTCATATTTCCAGCCCCCCCTGGCAAATTCATGAAGCAACAGGGGGATTGGACCAGAGACGGTTCCAAGCGATCTTTGGCTGGACCATGCAAATGAAGGAGGTGTATCTTAGCGGTTCCGACTTCAGTAAGCACCTTGTTTCAGATTGGCCTGATTCAGCCCATTTCTAGCTTGAAATGTACATGTAGAGGGAGCCAAGAGATGGTGTTGAAGTTTTGGTATGGTCCATTGGATACCTTAAGCTACCTAAATTCAACAATAACAAAGTAAATGTGGTTTGACATTCTATGACTCCTTTAAATAATCATGAATATCCCAGTTTCTCTAATGAATAATGGCCGATTTCTCATCATACAGCCAAGTATTTGTTTTAACCTTGTTGGTGTATTGTGTAGGCTGTAAGTGTGTAGATTAAGAGACAACAGAGGGGAATTAAACAGTTTGGGCATACTGCAGTTAAACATTGACATTCACTTAGTGAAAATTAGGCTAATATATTTTAATTTGAAAATGTCCATTGCTGGTTCCTAGTAAATTTATTGTGAATGCTGAGATTGTGTAAAGATTTTGTAGAAAGTTCAATGTGATGTTGCACTATGTTTTCTAATGCGGAAGAAAACTATTTACTTGGATGAGCAGGAATGTTGTATCCAAGTGTTAGTGAAAAATGGCTTCCAGCTCTTACAGTGGGTTAGATGTTCTTGTATTTAATTTGATTTGTATGAGACTTTTCAGAAAAGGGATCATGGGTAGAATACAAATTTAACATGTACAAAATGTTTGCACCAAGAATGAACTCTGTCCCCTAATTTTACTGTAGACCAAAATTATGCTAATATGCTGGTCATATGTCCAACTATAACGGCACAGGAAATTAGCTCTCATGAATGCCAAACATTGCGCTTTTTACAGTACTATTGAGGAGAGGTTATACTTCCAATTAGTGATACACAAATTGTTTGTCTTTTTTTATTTTTATATGTGATTGCATAATGAACTCTCATGCCTCAAGTCATAACTTTCTGTTTCTTTCCAAGATGTTTGTATCTTTCCCAGCGTTGTTGGTATTTAGTTTTATGTGTTGGTCTATAAATTGCCGTTCTCTGTCATAATACGGTGTCTAAATGAAAGCTCTTTCACTTTTTTAATGAAGCAAGATTAACAACTGTTTATTGTGTACATAATTGTACTAAAGACCTTCTCCAGTTAACACATATTTCTTTGAAATGTATTTATTAGGTCTTAGTGCTATACAGAATAAAAAACATCATCTCCACAGTATGTGTTTTCATTCCTTTGAATGTAATAAGTGTTTGCATCTTGCATTTAACACATAATACAGTGGGAGAAAAAAAACCTAAACTGTATTTTCAAATGTGAAATTGTGCAGTTGGTAAATACATGTCACCTCATGGGAGTAATCAGTAGGCTATCATTCTGAAGATGACTGTGATCCCAACATGTTTGTATTGTGGTACACTGTACAAAACTATTGTTTTGAATGTTGTTATAGCAATTGAAGTGTTTCTACGAATAATTTAATGACAGGCAAATCAATTGCTTCAAGTTGAAAAAGCATTTGGATAAATCAAAAGGCAGTTTACACATTGTTCACATTGTGTGTTGTGTATATCTTTTTATATCTATATTACAGGGCCACAAAAGAGGCACACCACACAATGTGCTGGAGTCATAAAGTTGATTTGACATGCTTAAATGACAAAAGGCAACATTTATAAGTTCATAGTAACATGATATGGCTTGACTGTGGCATTTACCATACCATTGGAACATCCGTAGCAAAATGTAGCTATACCTAAGAAGGCCATCAGCTTTACTGGGATAAGTGACGCAGGTTATTTTTTTTAAGAAAGCTGAGTATCTTTTCTAATGGGCAGTGCCTTCAAATTATGTGCATGGGTTCTTACTTCAAATTGTTTGAATGTCACACCAATATGGCTGTGGATTATAGTGTATGGTATATACACTATAATCCACAGCCATATTGGTGTGACTGAGATGTCTGAATGCATGTAATATTTACATCCCATCATATAACAGTTGTTTGTACACCTCACATATGTATAATAATATATAGCTTATACATTGCAGTATTGTATTTTTTGTAAAAAAAAAAAAAAAAAAAAAACGTTTCTGCTTTATAGTCTCTGGATTCTTTGTGGTCTAGCTGCACGAAGGTAAACAAAGAAATCAAGTCCTGTGGCAAAGTTTTGTCTAGAAGACACTACAGTGCAAATAAAAGGGAAGATTGTCCACTTGTACCATATACAGTAAAAGAAGGCAATGTAATCAGCTGGAAAGTGAATTGCTCTTAGGAGGGTGGGCACATTCATATTATTCAGTGAGATGGGTAAGACCTGACAGATTTAAAGTAAAAGATGTTAAAGAGCAAGAGGCCTTTTCATTGAGCGCCATAGAGATCCGGGTCCACACTGCTTTTCCAGACATTAAAGCAGTCAGGCTAAAGAATAGTCTTGGTGTGTTGTCTTGTGAGGTGGTAGGGGATAGCCTGGTACAGGCCTGCTGACAAGAAAGGCAGCTATTGCACAAGTAAACAGGTTTGATATAAGGATGATCCACTGGAGTCCACTGGAGACTGAATATCTACACACTGAAAGACCTTAGGGACACCTGGCTCTTAATGAGAAGAATGGTACATTGTTGTATTTTGCCACAACTGGGGCTCATTCATTTCTTCTTCACCAATTATCCATATCTTCCATATCAGGTGTCCACTGCACTGGTGACTGGGCCTTTTGAGGCCTGCCTCATATCCACTCTTGCCAATTCTACAGTGCTATGGTCCAGGGCAGTCATCATCACGTGTTTCCCCTGATGTTTCAAGGGCTGTATGGAGGGGGTTTCTCATCTGGAGGGTAGTGAGGTGGGGAGTAGCGAGGAGGGATCATGCTGGGCCACATATGGCTGGCACCAGACTGAGAGTCATCTGACAAACCAGAGGAGTCCGGGTACATATTGGCAGCCTGGGGAAAGAGGTGGGGTGGGTTGATAAATACTTTAGATTTTGTTCAGGAATGCACTCTTACTATTTTTGTTGTTACATCAAACAAAGCACACAAATATTCACTTTAGACTGAAAGAGAGGCAATAGAAATGATTCCTGCTGCTCTGTTAAGTCCTAAGTGCCCTTAGCTATGTGCTATTTCGGCTAAAAGGGTATACATAATTCAGAAGCATACGCAGCCTACAGAACCCATCACCCAGCTATCGTCAGTCATGTTAAAGTGGTATCTCAAGGAGACACTTCATCCACTGTGGTCAAACTATTTGATTCGGCCGATGAGATAACAATTGATTAAAGTGAAGACTGATCACCTGAAGGTCATAGGCAGTGTAGGGTGGCAGACAGGGGGCACTGTTGTAGTACGGGCTGTAGGAGGTGGATGGGGCAGGAGGTTCGGGAGGTCCAGGTACTGGCAAATGCTCTGGTTCACAGGTGTCTGGGGCAGCTGTTGGCATCTACAAGAACCACAATAGGCACATTACACCACACCATATTGTTCCACAGCCATTTCGTGTGAGCATGGGTAGTGACATGTCAATTGAAACATTTAGAACGGTGTCTCAAATGACATGAAATGGACACGTTCTATGGACACCTAATTTTCTGGTCTATTTTGACTTTTTTTTTAGCTTGAGCTTAACTGAACACTGACTACCACAATCTGGATGAATGAGAATCTTCACAGACATTTGAAAATATGCTTGCTATTCCTTGCTCTCCCTTGAAACAGACCAACAGTAAAAGTATGAAAGAGATATATTCCTCATGTTTAGCTTGGGCTTTCACAACAGCTATTTTTTTTTACTGTTTCCCAGGACACCAATATACAGCTCCTTCCGGTCATCAGCTCTAATGGCATTGGCACTCACCATGTCCTTGAAGCCTCCGAGGACTGCAGCGGTGATGATGCCCAGGAAGAGAGCGATGATGTTAAGGATGGTGGCAGACCAGAGCAGATGATACAGGTAGACCACATCCTGGCAGCTTTGCACCTCTGTGTACTCGTGATAGCCTCCTAGCTCCACGTTGCTATGCAAGGAAAGGGAGAAGGGCCAAGGGTCAGAGAGCAAGAGAGGTGAGACCAGTTGTGAAACACAGATATCACCCACTAGAAAATCCTGACTTTTGAATCAGCTGTTGAGCCATTGAGGAACAAAACACCACCACCAAGTCTGTACATGTCAAGCCCTTACCGAGAGCATGTGTCATTTGAAAGTGCAAATGAATTCATTAAAAAAAAAACATGAAAAACATATCTGAACAACTTGCAAAATGACAGTGGAATCGAGGTTAGTAAATCCTACCATTAAGCCAAGAAAATGTTCAGTTAAACGACTCAAAACATAGATGAGATGCCTGTTAAAAGTTACTGACAGGAATGAGGTTGGGTTTCATGGAGTCACAGTCAGTCACAAAGAGGGCATGCAGTCACCCACTCAATGCCTTCCACGTGTTCCAGCAAGGAGCTCAGCTCCACACAAATTCATTCGGTAGCTCAACTACAGCAAACCATGGCTTGTGAATGTTATTAAGAGACAGTGGGGCTGAAAACAGGAAGACCTACTTCCAAATCATGGATGGTTTCCTAACTTTTCTCAAAACATCTTTATTCTGAGGTCCCAAAAGAGGATGCTCTCTGAAACATAGGTAAACACAAATGTCCTTTCCAATACTGTTGACAAACTAAGAGAGAACAAGAAAGAAAATCACAGTCAACATAAATATAAATCCAAAAGGAACAGATGCCGAGATCAGGACTATTTGATGTTCTGATTTTGGTTTGATAGTACAGCGAAGCACTCACTTGCCACAGTTGTAGAGCTCACAACAGTAGCAGGTGTTGCTCTTCACGCGCAAGTTGCAGGAGACCCGGGAAGCTGTTTGGCAGTGCACCTAGGAAACACACACAAAACAATCACATACTGCTTACATGCTCAATCATGTCTTACACAACACACCGAAAGAAGTTATAACAGTATGGTCCTGGAGCCAGATGGCTACAGATATTTGGAATAAAAGAAGTCCACTCACATCTCTGTTATATGCTGTCGCACTGGAGTAGTATTCACACCGGCCGGCATACAGGGGCCCAAGATCCTGTGTGAACATCAGTCACATCTACATGCAGCAAGAATCATTGGGCATCCCATCATCTGCAGCCATGGAATTAGAGATACTTACTATGTGTCTGGTTGCAAACACGCCATCAACAATGGCACAACAGAAGGCAGCCACCACACCAAAACTGATGAACACAATAGATGCTACCAGCTGGGACATAATGAGAGAGAGAGAGAGATTACAATGCTGGATACAACACAAACACAATCCATATCTTGCATCTGACATTGCTTCCAGGTGTTTCTTGATGGACAATCAAAGATGTAATGTGCATAATATGGCCTTACACATTCTTTTTTCCAAAGATTGGAACTTCATCGTTTATTATACAACAGTTAGGTCCGGTCGAACGATTTAGCAATATCTGATAGGACAACACGCGTTCTATCAGTGGTGATATCAACACTGGTGACTCTTAACAGCTAATAATCACTCCGCCAACGGCATTCCATGTTTTTTGATTTAGCAGTTTAAACCCACATTCCATTCACGCACATTGAAAGCAGAGGCTACAAACAAGCAAAATGTCCGACCACATATTAAATATAACTTTCAACCTAAAATATGGATATTCATCAGATGAAGAACAGGAGAGGCAAGCATATACTGTAGATGCGCCCCGTTAAAGGCCTAGTTCGCATAGCGGAGGAACTGGGCTAAAAAAAAAACAATTATCCTTCCTAAAAATCCACTCTGGTATCTTTTTTTTTGTTGGCAATGGAACTATATAACTTTGTCTTAAAATCACTGTAATCTCTTAACAGTAACTATACAAATACAAAACCTCCTGGGGAGTAGCCATAATATCAAGCCATATGTCTGAATGAAATCTGGCATTAATCAAATCAGGATGTCTGTTTAGGCATTATCGCACTCAGCCTTCGGTGCTTCACCACAGCCGCGGCGATATTGGCCAACAACACCAATCCCACTCGTGCGATGATGCTTAAACAGACATCCTGATTTGATAAATGTCAGATCTCACTCAGACATCCTGTTCAGTTTTTAGATGTGAGAAGTCTCTCTGCCAAAGATGATATGAGATGTGAAATGTTTTAAAGAAGGTAGCTCATGCAGGGGTGACACAACTGCCAGGCCTCCATAGGGGCAGGGCTTGATCATATGGCTACTGCCCAAGAGGTTTTATATTTGTATATTCACTGTTTAGAGATCACAGTGATTTTAAGACAAATTTATATAAAGGCTGACCAACCTAAACCTAAAAATTTCAGTCATTTGAACATACATTTTCCTTTGTTTAGAGCTAAAATATGCAAGCTTAGATAAATATGCAAGGCTAGATTTGCCTGTTTAAAACACATTTCCTTTTACATTTTTTTAAGCATTGTTGCTTTCAAACTGTGTGGATGACAGAAAAGTCTGAGATGCAGTCATTTTTACTTTCACACTTGGCTTTTGTGATATTTACTTCATTTAGGGGTGAACTTGGATTTTTGCTATTTTTACAGTTTTTTTGTTACATCTGCATGTTTCATTATTAATTACACCAAGCAGCTATTATTCCAAAAACCCATGTGAACTTCAATTAGCTTTTATCGACATGACATTTTTATTTTGTCATGGGACCAGGGGAGTGTTCATGCCTACATTACTGATATCACTGGGGAGGTCTATTAAATAATGACAAAGCATTGTCTCAGCTCTCTGGGCCTACATGATTACGTCCACAAGCTGTTAAGAATGCATTACATACTGTAGGCTAAATATGTTAAAATATGATACATAACTCTGTTCAACTAGTGTAAGCAACTCTGTTTTTGAAGATTTTTGAAAGTTTTTCTGTTTTGTCTTGAGGAAGGCTGCAGGACAAAGGAAGGATAATAAAGGAAACCTGAATATAAGAAGCACGCATGTAGAAGACAGTTATCCTTCCACACTTCTGTTTTTTCAGTTGAGAGAGTCAATTTTCCATTTTGGATCAACTGGTCTCATTTTTTTTTAAATGGAAACCTCTTGTGACTTTGTGCTTTGAGACCTGAATAGTCCAAATAATTAGGGACTGTTTGTGATTGTTGTTGATATTATTTCTCTTATTACTGCACTGCAGTAGACTTCCCTACTAAACCTGAGAAGTGTCTATTTGCCACAATACCAAAATTGGATAACTCAATGAAGAGACTGGAAAGTGGGATGTGTGAGGCATAGCCTCAGATACCAAATTTTTCATCCGATGCTAAAGAGGTTTTTATGTCAGCTAGGATGGGAAGCAGCATGGTGTCTGGTTCCAATGTCCCTGTAGTGCAGGCTGTAGGCTTGGCGTGGTGCCATGTTCTTTTCAGAGCCCCACACTCCTTCCTCTTTAATCTGTCTCCTCCCCTTCCCTGTCAGGGAGTGTCTGGGGGAGGATTTGGTTACACGTCACCCCACTCTCTGTCTCCAGCAGTTCACGCAAAGAGAAGGTGAGAGCTGTACCCTCCACAAGGCATTCCACATGTTCCAGCTCACAGAGGTCTTGACGTCTTGACATTTCTTGACAAAATCTCCCTCTCTCTCTCTCTCTCTCTCTCTCTCTCTCTTGTTAGTGTCAATGTCCATGTCTCTCTGTTAAAGGAGTGCACCTGTGCCCTTTTTATACCGTTTATACAGTGCCATGCAAAATGGTGACTGACATTCCCCCTTTCCATGTATGTACCAATGCTATGCCTTCGTGAAGAAATGTCAATAGCATCATTCCAGACCCAACCCATTCTTCATGCTGCCACATGCAGGCAGCAACAGATCCTATTGCCTTTTCACTGTGACTCATTGGGCACATTCCTGCTTAGAAATCTATCCTCCTCTCCTTTCAGTGGGCTATTTCTGGGTATATTTCACAAGAAGCCGCTGACCATGCTGTGACACTTTAGCTGAACCAATGTTAGCTAAACTCTGACTGACAAAAACATGGCAAATAATAACCAATACTGGTGAGCTGTAAACCATAACTGAGTGCACCAGCTGTGTCAAAATAAGCCTCTTTGGAGTGAATGGTCACCACATCCTCATTAAGTGCTACAACAAGAATTGAAGTACAACAGCACTGTGTATCACAAAATCTCTTACCATCTGCCTCTTGTTTTCTATCAAATGGGAGCCAATGATTCCCAAAAAAGAGCCAAAGCCAAGCTGGAAGTGAAGCAAAAAAGTAAAATGGTGTAGACAGGGAAAGAGTCTACCACAATTAGCAACATTCAGGCACTAAAAAAAAATAATCTAAAAACAAATATTTTGTATTTTCACCTGCTTGTTTGGTTGTATGTGGTTACTTTTTTTTAGATGCTTACTAAATCCTCTGTATGAAATGATTACAACTGAATACATACATGCAAAAATACAAGCAGTAAAAAGTAATTCTTATACATTTGTCAGTGTCAGTGGATGTCAAATATAAACATGGCCTTTCCTAACTCAATATATCATGGATACATTTATGTGCAATCATAGTATCTATCTGTAGTGTATCTATCTGTAGTAGTAAAGTTTCTTCTGATGCTTTTTAAACTCACTATAACTCCAGGATAGTATCCTCCTACTGTGATGTTCTGCGTCCTGGTGGTTGCTGCAAGGCCAAAGACGAGGATAAGCACTGACACAACAAGCAGCATCCCCGTGACAATTATGGACTTTCTTTTTCTTCTCTTAAATGTCCCTAAGGGTACAAATAAACATAAAAGACATGGCATTTCTGTGGACTTTGCCCATTCAACCCACCTTCAAATATATGAAATAATGGAACTGGTTGATTATGCCTTTGTGCCCTGAATTGTTACAAGAATGAGACAGATCGACCAAACCGACTCTGTGGGTACGCTGTAACACATACAGCCTACTCTGGCATAAAAATGAAGCAATTAGTTACTTTTAACTTAAATTAGGGACATGTCATTCTCGTTTAACCATGGACAAACATCTTCTTATAGGCTAATCCTGTCACAATATGTTAACATGGTGTAACATCTGGTAACATCTGTGCACTTGCTACACCTGCACTGTCCGTCACAGAAACCTTGAGAAAACAGATGATGTAACAACAGAACAGCTCCGGGTGGTTTTATGGATAGGGCACAAACATTACGTCAGTTTTTTCAAAACCACCTATTAACCACAATGTAACAGAATTATGTCCTTCAATCTCAGTAAATATGTGCAACATTAGGCTACGACTCAGAAATGCACGGAGGGAGTCAGCATAATTTGGCTGCAACACGTCCACGAGGTCACTAATATTGAAAAAAGAATGTCTAGATACCTGAATGCAATAATACAACATTTTCCATTCTCAGGGCATTGACCTTGCGCACATACCCATTGTATCGGAGAGAGCTATTCCATTGGCTTGAGGATTTAGGTCCGTTGGCATATTCACTTAACACGCGAGTAGCAACCAACTAAACAGGGTTTGGAGAGATATCCCACTGGTTCATATGAAAAACAACTTGGATTTCGTACAATCTTGGTTTGCGGTGGCATTATCTAAACTCCTGTTGCCTTTGCTGCCACGACTGTCTCCTTTGCATCAGTGCCCGCATGCAAAAACATTGCTCTGAAGCTCGGCCAGAGTCCGGACCTCGGACTCGGCGCATTTTAGCTAATTTACGCATGCGCTAAGAACACACCTCATCGTTGTCAAGACGCAGGATACCTTTAAATGACAATCAGAAAAGCTACCGCAGTATCTCGTTTTAGGCTTACTTTAAATATGTATTTGCAATATGATTAACTGAAATTCATAACAGTTTTATACCCATTACGCTTTACACAGGGCTCAGCATATTAACTGTTCTAGATGGGTACCACGGACAAGAGCACACAGTCATTTGAGTTTGACGCAAAAAGAAGAAAAGAAAGGGCGCCACCCTTCGACATGAAAACACTTTACATGTACCTTCGGTTAAGCGAAAGAGCTTTGAAGCCAGAAAACAGTCTTAACATCCCCTTTGACAGTTTGTGATAAGGGTGGCTATAGGCTATTCCAGTCTCAGTTCCAACTCCCGTAGGTCTATAAATGAGTCAGTGAATATTAACATACATTAGGCCTAAATTATTATCTAAAACAAGTGTATGAAAGAAATAAAGTAGCCTAAGCAATGCATTTCAAAATACATTTTAGTGTTTCAGTGAATCTTTTAAACTTTCTTGCGTCTATTTAAAATAACGTGTGGTCAGTTATGTAGCCATCAACTTCATTAAATAAGTCATACCCACGACATTCGCGCAAACCTTTCACACTTCTTTGCATTAAACTATTGTCCTCAGTCATCATATTCATTATCTATCGCAATGTTTGGTCTTAAGAAATAGTCATGAAAAAGAAAAGAGGAACAGATTTTCCATGACGCAATCTGTCTTTTCAAGTTTAAAAAGAGGGGGTCCCCTGACTAACTGTGCGTAACGTGACCAGGATACTGATATTGGACGGCAAATGAGACCTACTTGAGTGTAAAATCACCACTGACGACAAGCGGATCCTGCAGCGCTACATGCCACGCGACAATAATTCCTTGTCTGGTTTACACAAATTGATTGAAAGTAAGGTAAAACACTGTATACATGTAAAACAATGAAGAGCAAGCGGGAGAAGATTGCAGAAATAGATATTTTGTCATTTAGAATGATGAGCATGAAACATGTGCAGTCTCATGGGCTTTCTCGCTGTAATACTTGGACAGTTAACATATCAAACTTGAATGGCTTTGCATCGGTTGAAACTCTGCAGACAATAGGACTGTGTGATGCGTGTGCAGAATACCACACCACGCTGGTCCTCGTCTTTGCCAAAAGGTTCCTCGGGGAGTAAAAAAAAAAGCCACAGTACTTTCAATCCCACCCCCACTTGTTGCCTGAGAAATTCATTCACTATGATGAGCGCTTAGTGGGAAGGTGGTCCTCTGTAGCATACCCTGTGCCTGTTGTATGGGTAAAAATAATTTAATCAAAGATTTCGTTTGACCAAATCACAACTCTTATCAGGGTCAAGTGTGCTTGAAGATATCATCTGAAATAATCGTCCACGAAATAAAAAAAAATCGGTATATCTCATTTTACTTTTTTTAAAGCAATTAATGCTCTTTCGCCTGAAATACTTTACGGAGTGCGCAGTTGATTCCAGTCGAATAGTTTCATTTTCGTCCGATTTCTTTTATTTTCTCTGGATTTTTGGTCTGGTCTTTTGTGCACTGGATGTGGCTTTATTTCGGTGAGCTGAAGACGGTCTATGTGATTGGTTTAACAAGTACCTTTTCTCTTCTGTGAAGAATCATGGAGCCCAATTCAACCACGGGCGGGGCAGAGGAAGAGCTCCTTGAAAACTTGGTGCCAAAAGTGGTAAGTAGTAAGTAGGCTAAAATGTATTAGCAGTAATGGCTTTGTGTTGTACAATGTGGGGGAAGAAAAGAAAACTCATAAGGTTAAATCTTTTACAGTCCTTTTTTGAACACGTTTTGGTGAATATACAAGTGCAGGCCTACTATCAGGCCAACTGTGACTTTTTAAAATGGTCAAAGTAGAACAGGTGTGGTACTTGATGCGACGACAGTGGTGGAAGCACCTTCCTCATGTGGACCTGTAAATGGTGAGTGAGCTATGGCAATAAAGTATGAATTGTGACACTTTGACATTAACGAAAACTTTAAAAATAGTACAGGTTTTCTTTCTGTGTTTTTAATTCCATCGCCAAAGACATCCTGCTGTGATAAAATAGCAGTTATCTTTTACAATATCTATGATATTTTAAAATAACATCTCCAAAGTGACACCATTTAAGATTTGTCTGGCTATTTCTTTCTTGTTAACAACTACACCTTGCACCCAGAACATTTGTGTTTTCTCCTACAAATCTTATTTCATTTATGTGTGTGTAAGCACATTTTTGTGGATGAAGAAATATAGGGAAAGGAGGCCCAGCCTCATTGAGTTTATACATGCTGTTATCCCTAATGGTCTACTAAGACCTGTGGTCGCTGGCTGTTCTTTAGAATGCTGAGAATCAATGTGCAACATCTGGCTTGTGGGTGACCTTGCAGTCCTTGTGCAGCTGCTGCTCTGAGCACAGAGGTTAGCTCTCCCAAAGAGGGTTAGCAGGCTCAGCAGGCCTCCGCTTGGCTGTTTGCTGGAGCACATACCAGACAGGACACTGATTTGATCACTCATCATTAGTTGGCTTAACCCTTGGATCATTTAGAATGAGAGTAGTGGTGTTTGATTCAATTATGAAAGAAGAAAAAGTTCAGAAACATTTCGTTTTTCCAACAAATGCTGATTCTTCGTTTTTCTTTGTGTGTGTGTGTGTGTGTGTGTGTGTGTGTGTGTGTGTGTGTAGCCTGCAGACGGACAAAAGCATGGGCACCGGCTGGCAGAGTCCATGGAGGTGGAGCAGGAGAGACTGGTGGAGCACCAGCCCCTAGAACAGGAGGACCTGAACTTTGAGCGCTGGAAGCCCAAGCCACGACCCGAGAGGTCGCTGCATGAGCAGTTTGCAATCGTGAAACAATACTTATGGAATCCTGAGACCAGGGAGTTCATGGGACGCTCGGGGAAAAGCTGGAGTGAGTAGCAGCGTGGCTAGAATGAGCCCAGTTTTAAACAGAAGGGCATGTCCTCAAGCAGTGCCGATGCAATCATAGCAGACACTTGAACATTAGTGGAATCTGACATAGAGAGCCAAACTAAATGGCTAGGCTTGTCTTATTAGGCTAGGCTTGTCTTATTAGGCTAGGCTTGTCTTATTTATTGCTATGGCTGTGGGTCTGTGCACGTAGGGATGACGCTGGGAGGGAGATAGAATCTGATATTCCTTGCCACACACACAGTATGCTGTGAGAGAGAGCAAGGGGGAGAGTGTAGAAATGTGTGTGTGTGTGTGTGTGTGTGTGTGTGTGCAGTGTGAGTGTTTACATAGGTGCACAGATCATTTAGAGCAATCGTGACAAAAACAGGCTGCCTGGGGAACAAGCCCCAGTGGGAGAGCGCTGTCACAGGCCATATGCTGGCCAGGAATCACATTCTTCATAGCCCTAGCGTGCTTTCCCAAAGACCCTGTGACCCCCAGACTGACTTGAACACGTTCGGGGCCCTACAACCACACAAGTGACTTTCCACAGAGCTCTCTGTAAGAGTCCCACCAAAACATAGATACATAAAACATTTTTTGGCAAAAGCTATTTCCTGGAGAGGTTTTCCCACTAACCAGTGGCAATCATCCGAAAATCTGTTAGTATTTGTTATCACAAAACATCTGGACAATCAGTTCATAGATAACAATACTCTATACATTGTATAGTTTTTGCTGTTTTTTAAATAGAGTTAAGGGAAAAAAGAAAGAAAGAGCGAGAGAGCGAGAAAGAGAGAGAGAGTTTAAGATCCTGTAAGAGATGTAGCCAATGCAGCCCTGTTTGGGAGGGGGCTGTTGAAGTCTGTGATGTGTGTCCTGTGAAAGGAGAGTGTAGAGAGGGACACAATACCAGAGTGGGGTGATCGAGCTCCTTGGAGCTTGCACTGCCTTTCTATGGCTGCAAAAGACTGTCACTCTGATGGCAACCGGAGGTTCACTCTGTCCCCTGAGTGAAAGGACAGCTGGGAGAATTCCACTGGGTCCGAACAGAAAGCCCTTTGTAGCTGGGGGACACAAGGCTGGCTGCAGCTAGTCCCTGTCAAATCGCCTGCCCAGTGAAAGCCATTACATTTTGGGGACAGATTTTGTTTGATCAGTTCCTAATGGACAGTTAATTGAAATGAAAGAAGAATGGCCACTGTCTTTTGTGTCTAGTTGGGTTGGCCAAGTGCTCCTATAGGATCAGTTCAAGAGGCATTGCGAGACAGTTAGGGCATATTCTGAGTAGATGACCCAGGATGACTGTTGGTTTGATCCACAGGAGGAAATACTGACCAGCAGTGACATAACTAAATGCTCATTAAAACATGTACACTGTCTGATAAACAAATATCTTTTGTGCTCTGAAATTACTCATCATTTTTTTCTCACATTTATAGTTTACACCATACTACCACATACCAGAGTTTTTGTATAATAACAACAACATTTTTAATCTACCAAGGCCTCATCGTCTTCTTCTATTCGGCATTGTATACTTTCCTGGCTGCCATGTTTGCTGCGTGCATGTGCTGCCTGATGTGGTCCATCAGCCCGTACAAGCCAACGTATAATGACAGGTTGATGCCACCAGGTAACCCTCAACTTACACTTAGGCCCAAGGTGTGGGTGGAGTGGGTTGGGGTGGGGTGGGTATTTCTGTATTATATTGTCATTGCATTGAAAATAGACTCAAAGAAATATACTTTCATAACACTTCTCTTTTCCATTTGAGCAGGCATGATGATGTTTCCACATGTCGAGGGCTTTGACATTGTCTTCAATGCCTCTGACCGCAGCTCCTGGATTAAGTACGTGAAGGTGCTAGAGTCGCACTTGAAACGTGAGTTCTGTTGATCAATTTTCTGAGAAGGATGTAAACACAGCACCTGTACAGCTATCAAATGCTGTGGTATGTTTTGATCGTGCTTGTAAGAGCTGTGCATAGTTTTGGATTGAATGGGCACAGCCACACAGTTAGAGCCCATCTATAATCCGACCCCAACAACCCCCCCTTCCCAAGCCCTCAGAGCCCATAGAAAAGCTGGCATGGATGGAGAGGTTTTTGTGGGCTGAGCGTTTCCAGAGTGAGCCACCGCGAGCTTCTTTGTGTAAGGGCCGACCCAGTAATCAACTGTTGTTGAGTTTATTTATGAGAATCCACCCCTTTGCCCCCCCACCACCTCTCTCGCTCTCCCTTTCTCTCCACCCCTCTGTCTGTCTCTCAGCGTACGATGACTCTGTTCAGGAGGAAAAGAATATCCCTTGTCAGCAGGACAAGTATTTTATGCAAGATGACAAGGAGGAGAGTGCTGAGCGAAAAGCATGCCAGTTCAAGAGGTCCTGGCTTGGGGAGTGCTCAGGCATCTCTGACCGTCATTTTGGCTACTCTCAGGGAAAGCCCTGCATCTTCCTCAAGATGAACCGAGTAAGAACCCTTCACTTCTTAATGGTGTGGGCAATATAGCACTTATTACATACATATTTAGGATGGAAGACTATTTCCTAGGACATGACGCGACACTTACCATGTCTGCATTTGTCCAGTGCTTTTTGGGGTTGTGTGCTTAGTGCCATCTTGTGGTGGCATGCTAATGTGCTTCACCTTCACAAGTTTTTTTATGTGTTCACTGGAATGAATGCTTGCAGGTCACATGATAAATCCCCCTCTTGGTTGTATTCCCCACCCCCACCCTTTGTTGTAGATTCTTGGGTACTTGCCTGGGAAAGGAACCCCCATAAATGTGACTTGTGCTCTACGGGTAAGAGTTTCTCTTTAGTAGCGTAAAGGAAGAAAAATATTTCACATGCTGTGATTAGCAGGTTAACCCGTCGAGTGTATCACTTACTCCACTCGACATGTCACACTACTTATCGAATGTGTTTCCTTTCACAGAAAGGGGACACAGGAAGCCTCGGGGAACCTGAGTTCTTGCCAAAAAACATTTTCAATCTGATGTACTACCCTTACTATGGGAAGCAAAGACATGTGAGTGTAAAGTTTTAACATGGCATGGCAACATGGCTGCAGGTGTGAGAGGGATATTGAGAAGTACACAGGTTTATTTCTCTGAACAGATGTGCTCTGATTGAATCCTTTCCCACAGGTGAACTACACATCGCCGATAGTGGCAGTTCGCTTCCCTTCTCTTCAGCTTGAGACCCATCTTCATGTGCAATGTAAGCTTCATGGCAAGGAGATCATCAATGATTCCCCAACTGATCGCTTCCTGGGAAGTGTGTCTTTTACTTTTGAAGTGGGTCCATAGCTTCTTCCAGTCACTGCCCTCATCCATCTTTTGAGTTGTACACTATTGCAGTTGGAGGATGTTAGTACTAGACACGGAGAATGTCCCCTGAATTACATACATCTGTAGTCTTTTGAAACTCCCAGGCATAAATAGAAATAATTTTTAGTAAGCATTCAAATGGACAAACACCTTACAAGAAAAATGAAGTACAATTTGGGACAGAAAATGAGGACATGCTGTTACTTTCCATAGTGTAACACTTAGTTTCACATAGTCAGTAGGAGAATGTGTTGATCTATGGCTTGTAAAACACTGCTGAAGTCACGTATGTGTAAACTACACACAAGCAAGACTTGACTTAGCTTGCTTCACTTTGTTCAAAAAGGGAAAATGACTGTCATTTTTAGTTACACATTAACTTTATCCTCAAGGTATTGGGCATCATGAGTTTTATGGAATTCCAGAGTGGTAAAATGAAACAAGTCACATGTAGTTTTTGTATAATAGTTTGGTTTAAATATTTTGTAACACCCTTTTGATTTATCAACATTCCTTTTGTTCAACGGCTACGCCCTCCATCATGCAAAAAAAAAAAAAATATATATATATTTGTCTTATCACTGAGTCCAATTTCGGATAATCCAGAGGTATATTTACATCAGAGATTAAATCTTGCACGATTCCAGTGCGCTACATTCTAAATTCTTTGGTCTTGTATTACAATATCAGAGGTTTCTTGATCCTTTTTAATGAGATAATAGGCTGCTATTCTTTAGTATTAATAAATTCTGTCTATGATGCAGTTAATAGTTTTGTTTACTTTTAATCTAATAAGTAATTCTGTAAATTACTGCCCAAAATACAGTTTCATTCCATGGTAGTTTGTAAGTTTGAAAAGGAAATGTCAATTGTCTCTCTGCAGATATCCAGTACGTTAGACACGCACAAACGAGACAGAACAATATGGATGAGATCTTAATGTTGTGAAATATCTGGAGAGACGCAGCAGTCTTATTTATTAATGTATTTGATCATGTTGACATGGATCAATCAAGTGTTAACATTGAAAGATAGGCTTACTTTGGATATTGCTTCATCTCTTGCCAGTTCAGAGATGATATATTTCATTGGCAGACCAAAAAGTGTGCCAGAATACATTTTACATGAAAGCACTCAATGTTCTAGGAATGTAAACAATAAACATGGAACTGAATTAACTAATTTAAAAAATAGTGTGGTGGTGGTGTTTTTTTTAGAGAGATAAATGTGCCGTTTCAGAGTGTTTTGACTTTACAAACAACTGGAAATATATTTATGACTGTCTTTGTACTTGTGCAAATCTAATGGCCGCAATGTGTCTCATACAATTACCAGTATGACTGGTCAAAGTCTGCTGGTGCTAAAGTGAGCAATATGACATCAGCTGAACATTGGTCAGTCATTTCTTAGCATTGTACAGTTAGTCCTTCAGCCGGACACCTACATTTGGCCCATCAGTACAACTAAAGGGCATGTTTTTTAGCGGCTCATCTATGGATGCACAAAGTATTTTTCTTGCAATTTACAATACAAAAAAGTTCTGTCTTAATGTCAGTTGACCTATTGACCTCAGGTGGTTCTGACCAGCTCAAGGACTAGACAGAGATGAGCAAATGAAGTGCCAGATACTTCCCCTCAGTAAAACAATACATGCAGTAACACAGGTGCAATGATCAGTCACCATGTTTACAAAATAGGGAAGCCATTTTATTTGAATTTTCCCATCATGGTACAGGATACTTGTCTTGACATTCTTCAACTGATCTGAGACACGAATGAAAATGAATGACAAACGTGAGCAACAAAAAGGCACAACACTGAAAGTCCATGTGCCTGATAAGTAGGCTACCAGTTTTAGTGTTCTATCTGAAACATTTCAACGGCGAAACTACAGGTTGACTTGATCCGTTTTATGTGAGGTTCAGGCCCAAATCAATACTATACTGTGGTGGAACAGATGTTAAGATGATAAAATCTTAATGTGTGTCAATGAACTCCATAAAACCAAAGTGATGATGTGTAAACAGAAGTTGTTTGGACATGCCGTTTGCTGCTGTAGCAATACTACCCTTTACCTGAGGGACAGTCAAAACAAAATGAATTTCAGATCAAATTTCCTGTCTCTTTACTAGTGGTTCAAATGAGAGTAGTGTCAGTTATGATTAGAGTCCCTTTAGAAGAGTTGAGGGTATTAAGTGCAAAAGGTATAATGACACAAACACATGGTTAAACATAGACACTAATTCAATAACAAAGTGATCAATCCACATTGGTGTTCAGTCATTTCAACATGTGTCTGACATACATTCAAGGGCCTCTAAATTACCATTGGTTGTGAAATTCATAACCGCCTTATTCATTAAATCTTACAACACAAAAAATGTAGAATTTACACATCAGTATTATACATAACAAAGGGATTTGTTTTGAAAAAGAACATTTTCACAAGAGGAAGCCATTCAGCTGAAGCATTCTCATGCATTACACATCCACAGGTGGTTTCCTAAACCTGGAGATGCTGAAATCAGCCCATTAAGTCAATCAAATGGCCTTTTCAGCTACATTCCTTGATTTGACAATGACCACCACTTAAAGTTTCCCCTTCTTTCTTCCTCTTAGCCTCACACTTGAATTTGTGGACAAAAATAAAAAGCTATGAAGAATTATGTTGAAAGCATAGCTACCTGACAAATTACTGTGCTCAAGATCTCCCTTATAAAAAAGTATATGGTTTCTCCTTTCCCATATCTTACCTTCCTCCTACTTTTCTCAGTGCACTTCATGTGCTCCAGGTTCATGAGACCACCCTTCACAATAGATGCCAATTTAGAGAGCTTATGATCATTTACAATGTTTGGTTTAGACTAATTAACGCAGCCAAATTTTAGCCATTGTCTGACGTGGCTATGTGTACACTGTAACACTTCAAATTTAAAACATCTAAAACCAACACAGATATGACCAAATCTCAAAACAAATCAAACTAGGATTAAAATACATTTCCGAAAAGTTGAGTGTAGATAAGAGAGACGTAAGAGAAGGGGAGGGAGAGCAAGAAGAATTAGAGCCAGAGAAAGTGAAAAAAAGCTCTCCAAAAGAACTTTAAAGATCACAATGCTAGAGAGAGAGAGAGAGAGAGAGAGAGAGAGGGAGGTTAGATGATGCTGAGGAGAATTATACAGACTGGTAGCCAGTGCGACTCTTCCTCCGGCCAATCAGGTAAGAGATAAGTACAAGGATGATTAGGAAGCTGAGTGCCATGCCCACAGCAATGGGCACTAGAAAGCTCAAGTCTGAGTCCAAGAAGCACTCCTCAGCTGCCGCGGAGAGGGAGAGAGGGAGAGAGAAAGGGGGAAGAGAGAGGTGTGGGTGAGCGATTACTAAATAGAGAACATTACGTGATGGAAACTTGGTGAGTTAAGTAAATCAAGGAAGGAGGGAGGCAAGGAGTGGCTCGTCACTTTTTAGATGCCCAAGGCAAATTGGGATTTGAAAATGATTTCAAAGGGAGGCGAGCATTAATATACATTATCCTGTTAATATTCAGAGGGCAAGTTGGGATTGATAGCGCTATGAATTAACTTAAAATTAGCACATTTAAGAGAAAAATAATGGCAGCCTTGCAATACTTCAAATTAAATCAAATTCTTAAGGGTACTGCAATTTTGAAAAACATGCCGGAAAATATTAGGCTCTACTGAGAGGACAAGAACTGCATTTCATCATCTTCCAAGCCAAGGGGCAACCGTCAGCCATGCTGCATTAATGTGATCAGATTTAAGCATTTACATTTCTTATCAAAAGTGATGTGGACACAGGATGTGTGACTTTAGAAAGACTCATAGCCTTGGGCTTGGCTTCTCCTCCTCCCAATGAAATAGGCCACCAACACTATGAGAATAAGAACAGCCAAGGCAGCGCCCACTGCTATTGGGACAATGAAGTTTTCCCCATCAGCCTGGCAATCCTCCGCTGGATAAGGATAAAGAAAGCAAGGGTAAAGAGTTTGTAGAAAAACACAAAATCAATCTGAGGTCTGGAAAATAGACAAGGTAGTTACACAGAGTACAACACACTCTTTATTTTGAAGCTCATTTGAAGTGTCCTTAGGTGACTGTCAATGCTAAATACAAAGTTTCTATCACATCTTATTGACTTATTGCAACTAACATTATGCACTGACATAACCCATTTTCATTTCAGGTCATTGGAGAAAAATTGCAATTCTTTTATTCTTACTTTTTTTAAAGGAAAAACAATCTGACCTAAATATGCTACTGAAACATTAACTGGGCACAGTTCCATCTCGTCGAAAACATTCTTCTGTGCATTGCTATACTGTTTTGTGCCCAGCTGGCATTTCAGGTTCCTATTTTGTCATGACACATATGTGTTTGAAAGGAGCAGATGGACAGTAACAAATATTCCCTTTTAGCAGGATCACACCTCATTCAATTTGCCCGATATGTCAGATGCAGTGAATCTGCAATGCAAAAGGCACGTTTTTGGAGAACATTCCAGTGGACATTTTGTCCACAACTAAACAGATTCAATGTGAACAGAGCAGATGTGGTGGGATCTGCATCATTGGAGAATTATTTTAATTAATACATCACATAAAAGTAAAATTTTAAATCAAAAGCCATACAATTACATTTTCACATTAGCATGTTTGAAACTGAAACCTATTTTGGGCAAATACACACAAGTTCTGATTTGGGAAGACTGAAAGAACATAGCACTCCACAGCAAAATCAGTCTTTTGCAAAAAATGAGCAAAGGATTCCAACAGTCTAAAGAAAATGAGGGCAATATTGCTGTACATTTACAAAACAGAAAACACAAAGCCATGCTGCAGCCCCCACACCCACTTCCGGTTGCCAAGGAGCATATTATGGGATCCATGTGCACACGTATTGCAAAAGCTATTCACAAGTGTTGCAGAGCAGCACATCTTACGAAACGCAGAGTATCCTTTGAATACATTTACATAAAAACACATCTCCAAGCAACAGCTGAAATGCCCACATACAATTTACAACACTATCCCTTTTTTAAAAAGCCTAATGCCAAAAAAATATTCGGATGCGTGAGGAAAATGTAATCAGCTTCAGTAATAACTGGCTGCAAATATCTCCACACTGACATTACTAGTTAAGCCTGACGGATCAGCAGGAAAACTGTGGATCTAATCGTGCATAGACAAATTTGGTGACAAAATGCTGCATGAAATTACTGACCAAATCCCACTGTCCCCCCTGCTGAGCCCTCATCCCTGAGCCCTTAGGTACTTCAGCCGCCTCAGTCACTTGGCTGACTGGCTCATTCATACCCCACATGTCTTTACTGCTCAGGGCTTAGGGTTAGAGGGGACATTGGGATTCACCTCGCACCGAAATTTCTCAAACTGGCTAACGTCATCAGTTTGCTTCCAAAATTTTACATCCATAGAATATGCTATGAATGTCAAGTGATTTTTCTGCCAACTCCATCTCGGGGCACTGTACGAGAGTTACTAATGAATGTCTGACACATGCAGAAATCAAAGAAAGTACTGGCAGCTCATTAATAGCGACTTGGAACAATGATTGCACAAAAAGCTGATTCAGCTCTGTTAGGATTAGCTCCAGTCAAAATGAAACACTAATTTATATCTCCCTGCTTCTTTTGCAGCGATCTGATCTAGAATCAGGTGAAATCAACCAACAACATTAGGTGCCTTAATGAAATGAACATAACTAAAAATATGTGTTTGAAAGAAAAACAAAAGGAATGTTGGGAGGAGAAAACAAGTGCACAATCTGGGTGTGATCTGATGCAGGATTACAGTCTTCATTGGGTCAATCAGAATATGCTTAACCTATTAATGGTGATGAAATTTCATACAGGTAAACTGTCTTCATTGGTTAAATTAATATATGAACAATCCATTCATTTCCTGCATCACCTGAGATGTTTATGTTACACCTGTTCACAATAGCCAGTAAAAAACTGTGCACTTGTTTCTTGAACATACTTGGACATTGAAACTGAATAGAAAAACAAAAATGAAGGAAAAAAAATTGATGAAACAATTAAACTTAAAATAAAACAAGATTGAAAAGAATGTATAGGTGGAAGTGGGGGTGGGAGGGCTGGTCCGGGAGCGTCACAGGGCTCTCAGGTTTTCAACTGGACATCCATTCATCATGCACTTGTCAATGCGAGATTAATGCTGAGGGATCAATGGCCAATAAAAAGAATGCAATAAAGATGCAATAATCGCTTTTCCAGGACCAGCCTTTGTGACGCCCAACCTGCCCACCCCTCCCCACTTCTCCCAAGGGAGGCCAGAATATCAGAATTAGGAAGTCAGGGACTGCTTTACAGTGTCTGATATCCAACATAGGTCTTTCTTCTACCAATCATGTAAGCAATCACTACTATGAGAATCAAGCCGGCCAGAGCGGCACCGACAATGATTGGGATTAAGATGCTGGTGTCATCCATTGCACATTCATGGGCTGCAGACAAAGAGAAAATGAGTGAGCACACAGAGAGAGCACCTGTGGGCCATGTGACCATCTCAACACCTCTGCCACGACTCATCATACAAATGCACCCTCACTGGCTACATAGCACCACTCGTCCATGAAGAAATGTCTGAAAGTAGAGAGAAAGACCTCATACCTGTGCTGAACCTGTCGTTCTCCACGGCGAAAGGCTGAATCTGCAGGTCAAAGGTTTTAAGGGTGAGGAGGGCTGTAATCTCGTCAGACTGCTCTTTCTTGCACATGTAGGAGCTGCCCACAGATGCTTGCCAGAGAGACAAGCTGTTATTGCCATCAGTGAAGTTGGCCCCTAAAAACCACAACAAAGCATTAGAAATGGATGAGAGTGACAGAAGACTCCGCAACACAAATAATGGGTATATTATGCTGAGTGATCACTTACCGCCAGACATTACCACAACATTCAGTGCACGCAGGTGAAATCGGTTTGTCGCCTGCAGCATAACAAAGACAACATGTAGGTGATCAAATCTTGGTTCCGAGAAATGCCTACACTGTACCTTTATCGGTCATGGTGCTTCTCAAGATAATGAAATAACTCACATTGGTAAACGTGAAGGTGATTCTGATTGTTTCAGAGTGCAAGTTGAGGACCGAGTCACTGCCATTGCTGCTGCAAGATCCGCTGACATTGGTTGCTCCAGGATCCAGGTTCATGCTCTGTGTGTCCTTAACCCCACACACAGACACACAATTCATTTCCCCTTACATTTTAAACATGCAACACAGCCATTATAACATTTTTTAAAATGTACAAATTCCGGGACTTACTGTGCCTTGCTTAAAGTTGATTTGCAGGCCCATTCTGGCCATCAAGCAGGCGGTGGAACTGACATTTGCTCGAAGAGTGTAGTTTCCAGTCTGGGGTTTGGGGAGTGGAGGGCTAGTTGGGGCCAGTGTGGTTGTATTTGCAGGGGTTGGAGCAAG
>JAGFZM010001920.1:82586-126004 GCA_017657215.1 Limnothrissa miodon
GTATTTGCAGGGGTTGGAGCAAGTGTGGTTGTATTTGCAGGGGTTGGTGCAATGGTGGTTGGACTGGCCTGAGTGGTAGTATTTGGAGCTGATGTAGATGTTATAGTGGTAGGTGAGGTTGGGGTTGTAGGTTTTAGTGTGGTACGGCCAACAGTGGTGGCAGCAGCAGTGGCACTGCCAGTTGGTGCCACTGTGCTTTGAGAGAAAGTGAGGTCTCCTAAAAGACAAAGAAGAATAGTAGCCTACTGTGAGAAAAATCAAAAGGTTGATTTTTTTTCCACTAAGGATGAATGAGTGCTATCCATCACATGACCAGAGAAGCAATTAGCCAGACACAGATTTCAGAGTTTTTCCACAGATTTCAGATCAAGTCAGTAGGCCTGATAAGAAAGTTAGTATTCATTCTATACTATAGTATAGCACAACACAACAGTAGTTTACTTAATATAAATATGTGATATTGCCATACAAGAGTCAAACATGAAAAAAGCAGTATATCCAAGCTTAGTACTGAAGACAATTAAGACACTGTCAACTGATTGACTACTCTAAAAGTGTGGTTAACTAAGCTACCAGTAGCTCCACAGCAGTAGGGTTGCAAAATTCCGGGAATTTTCAAAGTTGGAAACTTTCCATGGGAATTTATGGGAATTAACGGGAATTTATGGGAATTAACGGGAATTAATTGGAAAAAAATGGAAATTATCTCAACTAAAGGTCAGGGACATAAAGATAGTTGGTAGAAAATAATATTTTTGCAGTCTTGGCTAAAACTATGAGATGTGATATGCATAAAGTTGAGTAGCCTATAATTTGCTATTCTTCAATCACAGGGGCATAACACACTTCTTAATGCAGGGCTGTTGAGGCCGCACCTCCTATACGCATTGTGCATCCTCCCATCACATGCTCAATGATTTCTAGAATTATGGACTGCTAAAGCAACCTTTATGAGCCACGTACAGTCACTGATACAGACACGTGAGGCTACACATTTGAGGACTACAAACAGTCAAGCAAGTTATGATGATATAACTTAGATGATATTTGTTCTAAAATGTTAGATTTTAGCTAGCCCAATCAAAATATAGATTGCTAGCTCGCTGGTAAGGCAGATATGTTAAAGGTAAGCTAGCTAGCACCTTTGTATTAAAGAAGTTAGCTTATCATGGTGCTAGATAGCACAAAATGTTCCGTTTCTTCTGCGTCCTGCTAAACAGTTTTACATAACCACACCTGATTTCATACATCATTTAAATGTTTTGATAGCCCTTTCCTTTTGTTCAATTTACAATCTACATATTTTTCTTATTTAACAGAAAAATCCTATATTTTTATTTTAATTGTATATTTTTGGCAAAAATGTCTTCTTATTACAAAATAGGTTGTTGGTATATAGTCATATGGTCTATGTTTCTTAAAATCATCCAAAATTTCCAGTTAATTCCCATAAATTCACATAAATTCCACAAATTTCCATTTTTGAATATTTCTAAAATTCCCTAGCTAAAGTTTCCATGGAAAGTTTTCAGAAATTTACCGGAAATTTTCCACCCCTTTGCAACCCTACACAGCAGATGACACTTCAATACACAACATCTACCTGAAGACAAGCAAGTTACAATACAATGGCAAAGGTGGTTAACTACAGCATGCCTACTTCATAAGTGTGTGTGTGTGTGTGTGTGTGTGTGTAAAGAAATAAGTTTCTAGGATTATGTTAGTGATCTAACAAGTCTCCCCACTAGACATACAATAGTAATTAATAATAGCAAGAAATTATTCTTTTATATTGGTAAAACGTTTTTTAAAACCATAATATTTAGGCGTTATTGCTTCAGTCTGTGCCCTGGGAGAATAGTATGTGTGCATGTGTTTTATTGGGTCATGGGGAAAAAGAGAAAAAAGACGATTTCTCTACAACATTATTTATGACTACAGCATTGTTTCACTATAGGTTTTATAATGCATTCTAATAACATTTTGCTATTTAAATTTCCCACAATGGGCACTCATCAGTGATAGGAGGCAAACAATGATGTTGGTACACTAGTACTGAAGTATTGCTTTTATCAATGATGACACCTCATGCAACAAATTGCAAAGAACTTATGTTTTAGCATGGCTTAAATTAAAGATTTGCTGCTGTGAGCTGATTCTCTGGAAATATAGTTCATGGAAAATCTACCACCAGCCATGGTCAAAAAATAACCAAGCGAATGAAGAACTATCAAACTTACAGCAACGCAACTAAGAAATTTAGTTAACTCTTAAGTTACTCTTATGTTATCTTCGCTAATTGAAATAATTGGAGAACACAGGTGATGGCCTATGCAATTCATTCATATTCACCGAAGTTACGGCCCCTTTGGTTTCACAGAAAGACAAGATCCTGGCATCATCAGTATATTTGGGCTACAACACTAAAGAGTCGTAGTTAAAAAAAATATTATAAAAAAAATAATATATATATTCCTGGCAAAACTTGAAAAAGGGGCGATAAACAAAGTAAGATGACAGCGTAAAACCTACTTCCTGTTCACAGTCGAAACTCATGACAAGACTGATTATACAGCACTGACAGATCACGGCCATAACCCGGGCTCACCTAAAAGACTGCAGGTAAAGTGAATAAGCTAATCAGTAACCTAGAAGGGTTGCCTCGTTTGGTCTTAAAAATCTTTGTCACATGACCCCGGAAGAGTCACAGCCAATTCTTAAGACAATCACATGTTCTTCACATGTTAGATAAGACCCGGATAACAACAGTGAAATACAAAAACGTATAATATTAACGTTACAGAATTGAATGTCTGTATGCTGAATAAAGTCAACACAGTCTGAGGATTAATCAGCCAACCATTTATATGTCAGTGAGTTCTTCAACGGGCCAAACAACACATAGGATTACCAATAGCCTATTGCCCTAACCCTAACCCTAACCCACAAAAAGCAGGGTAGTTGATGTAATAGAAATCAACCCCAATTAGATCTAAAAGTAAACTTGAATGTAAATTTAAGATCCTTCGATCCTTCAATTTAAGGACCTTACCAAATGACGCTAACGCCTGATTGAATTCAAGACATGGCATTGATCATTATTTTACCAAATCATTTTAAAGTGTACATTAAAACACAAACACGGTCGCATGAAAATGTGATCTTATTTATGTGGAAACTAACGTTATACTGTTTACTTTTAATTCGCGTCAACTAGCTACGACCTGCTTCTGATATCGGCTAAATTTGCAAAATCTCTAGTTACAATAACATGCGAACAAGTATATCCCGTGGTTGTTCTGATTATTTTCTTTGGCGGTTGGGGGAACAGTTGTTTACCAAAAAACTCAGGAACAGGATCATTTCTAATGTCGTCGTCTAAAAGAAGTTCCATCGCTAACGTTAGCTAGCTAACAACACCTTTTGCGTAGCAAAAAATTAGCCAGAGAGCTAGTTAGCGGTTCAAATGATTCTTTCCAGACAAGGCCTAGGGTGACGAGGCAAGAAAACTTTAACTTATTGAGGTAAGAACGAATAATAGTAGAGCTGTGCACTTACCACTGGCAATAACCAGAAGCAACGTTAGGCAAACGTGGCTAAACATTGTTTTCATGTTCAATTTTAGACACTCCTTGGATGGCTGGCATTAACTAGAACTGTCACCGATGCTGGCGCTGAATCTTGCTTCTAGCTCAGCTAGCTCTGCTAGCCTATGAAGCAGTACGACAGGGTGATAAAAGTCATATGACATGAGAAACAACATGCGTAACTGAGGCCAATTTGATGTTAGCCAATCAGACGCTATCTGGAAGTAACTCCCGGTAACGTACGGTAGATTGCTAGTAAAGTACCAAGCTAAATGACCTAATGTTGGAGTGTTTCGATGCTTCACTATTTATTGAAACGAAGATAGAGATATGAGATTGTAGTACAAGCGACTGCAATAACAAGTAATGACCTTAACGTAATTTAACGTTTGAGTAGAATATATTTCTAACTCTCAATACATCGTGATTAAGGTTACTGATATGGGACGTTAACCAACTTAGCTAACGTTAAGAACTTTGCTTGGCTTGTAACAACGTCACACACTTTAGACGAAACCCCTGTAGAAGAAATATCATTAACTTTATGACTTTATGGATAAAGTAACATAGCTAAAACTATTAAGACTCTTCGAGAACAAGATGAATGATGGTGAGACATTAACGCTAAGGTATTAACTTACAAGACATTCCCTTATGCAACAGTAATGTTAGCTAATTCGTGTATTGTGTGTATGGTCTTTATTATTGATGTCGAGGAATGCAGTTTTATGTTGGCTATCCAGTAAATAGTGAATTTACTTACTAAAGCACCATCGATACTATCATTGTGGTACCTCGGCAGTGGTATTTACCCAAAATAGATACTGGAATGGCGCCGCCATGTGGCACATTTTCGTATATGTAGCCCATCGAGTCAACCTATTTATGTGGCTTAAACGGCCATAGATAGCACTACTTGTGCTAGGCTAGCTGCGCTAACACGAACGGCAACGCTAGAGCATAGCTATAGCTACTTTTGCAGCATTATCGTGTGTTGGCTTAAGTACTTCCGTTGGGTCATTGTAGCGCCTATTGAACTTATGTTTTAGTTTTAGAGTTTTAGTCACTATTAAAGGCCCTAAAGTACCCCACACACAAATGCGAATACCACACAGTTCAAAAAGGTCTTTATAAGTGCAAAATGCCATCATATAAACTTGCCAAAGCCGCACGACAGTGGCCAAGAGGAAGCAGTAATCAACCATCTTTCTTCTGCCAGCAATAACAAGAAAGAGAGGATCCAAGTGGAGCTGCAGTTTTCAATTTATTGTCTCTTTCTTGTTGAGCATAGATTTGACCGAACATTTGGAATTTTGTATCACAAGGACAGAGAAGACAAAGGGTTCACCGTCGACACGCGTGGGGCTTTAGTATTAGTAGGCTGGCTATTTGATTTTTATTTCTTTTTTTCATGTTTCCAACAGGTTTACCTTCCCCTAATCCCCCACCGCCAACCCAAGAGGCTAGACCGGCAGCTTCTGATGTTAATAGCGATAGTAGCCTTACGTCTTCTAAGAAGAGAAAGATAAATAGCTCAGAGAAAGAAGACATCGATTCAATATCTTCGTCCCCAAAATCCATTTGCAATTCTTCGTCCTGTTCTTCCACCTCACAGCATATTCAGAAGAAGTTAAGGTTCGAAGATCCAGCAGAAATCATTGGACTGGATGTGAAAATGGCTGAAGAATCTTCACCAACTGCATCGTGTTCTAATAAAACTAAAAATGTGTTCTTGGCTGGGGGTGTTGGGCATCACGCAAACGGACTGACGAAATCCACCGGATCTACCACCTTTTCTAACAGTAAACCGGGAGCCGCAAAAAAACTAGTCATCAAGAACTTCAAAGGTATGTGAAGTTGTCATGTCATACCTAACTCACTTGTGAGGTGACCATGGGCCAAGATACAGATGCATCAAAAAGAGAAGTCTTAGTTGCCATAGTTTGCACTGGTGTCCAAGAGATGAAATGTAACCTACCTTGGCATAGGGTTTTCTTGTGCCTACTTTGATAGCTTAGGTTCAGAAGCTGCCTTTGAAATATTGATGTAACTGACAGGCGTTCATTAAAACAAGGGCAAGTGCTGCCCCCTTCCCTCAAATACATTTTTCTAGGGAAGGCCATAATTGTGTTTTTTTAGACACTTCTCCCTGAAGGTCTCTATGCCCAACTTCATGTCGGTTGTGCAGAGGGCTTGCTATACATACAGTGGCACAAGTTTTTGCAGTGCACCTTTAATGTTTGTGTACGGTAGGAGGGACATAATAACACTTTAAGGATTTAGAATCACATTATTGTCCCATACATCAGTCTTCAAGTGGGGGAGTCTTATTTGTTGGAATACAACTCAGATGCAACTAGATGCAAACCAGTGTCTTGACTGTGGGTAGTTACCAAGATTCTTCAGCAAGTTCCTTTTGCATATGGGACCTAGGCTTAACTTTATTTAGTGTCTTAGTTACTCATTTATTGCATAACGCAGTAAATTGGTAGTACGTGTCTGTAGATGTCACATAAATCCTGTGTCTTGCCATGAAATGCAATGCCTTGGGCTGTGATTGTCTTTTTACAGTATAATTGGAAGTAGCAGCACCTTTTCTAAAATAATGTTTAAATTCACTATGCATCATTGCAGAAAAACCAAAATTACCAGAGAACTACACACAAGAAACGTGGCAAAAGTTGAAGGAGGCTGTTGAGGCCATTCAGAACAGCACTTCCATTAAATACAATCTTGAGGAACTCTACCAGGTATGTTAATGGGGAGGAATTCTCTTAGATACAAGATGTCAGGTCAGAAATAATAAGAAAATGAGCCTGTTGTATTAAAAAATCTCTTCTGTGTTTTAGGCGGTTGAAAATCTTTGCTCCCATAAAATATCATCAAAGCTCTACAAACAGCTTAGAGCTGTGTGTGAAGATCACATAAAGGCACAGATTGACCAATTCAGAGAATATCCTTTTGAGTTTTAAAAAGCCTTTTCAAGCCTATCCAAGTTGTTGTTTTTTTTACACCAGGAATTGGTAATAGTATTTACACTGTTGGATGTATAGTATTACACTTTAAAGTTGTGATTTCAGTGAGTCTGCTGTCAAGCAGTTTTCCAGAGTAAAATGTCTTGAAAGCCACCACACGTGTTCCCTTAACTCAAACTTTACAGATGCACTGGACAGTGTGCTTTTCCTGAAGAAAATTGATAAGTGTTGGCAAGATCACTGCAGACAAATGGTAGGAGAACTGAGCTTTCATCAGGATAAAATGCAATTCACGTAAAATGTGTCTGACATGGATGTCTCTTTTTTCTTTAAACAGATCATGATTAGAAGTATATTTTTGTTTTTGGACCGCACATACGTTTTACAAAATTCAATGCTACCATCAATTTGGTGAGTTATTATTTAAGTGTTTTTTTATGGGTGATTTTGATTGTAGGTGTCTTTACTTTTCCGTGTTGCAAAGTTGTCCTTTGTGTTTGGTTATTCAGATGTTGGCTAACTTTTGTTATGGTTGCTGCCACTAGGGACATGGGCTTGGAGCTTTTCCGCTTCCACATTATCAGTGATATGAAGGTGCAGAGCAAGACTATCTCTGGGATCTTGCTCCTGATCGAGAGGGAGCGCAGTGGTGAGGCTGTGGACCGCAGCTTGCTCCGCAGCCTCCTCAGCATGCTCTCGGATCTGCAGGTACACAGTCCGGCCTCCACAAGTACTTCAGTGCAGTGTTTGGACATGCTGTGCTTGGAATGTCCAATGTTCTGAACAGCTAGGGACTGTATGCGTGCACCTTCCTCACATTCACAAACATGGACATGCTTCACTAGGTCTCTTAGTCACATTGATCTAAATCACAGAATAAGATCTGTGCTCTCTATACCAGGGGTCGGGAGCCTTTTTTGCATGGAGAGCCACTTTTACCATTTAAAAACAGCTGCGTAAAGATGGTTTCAAGTAACAGCTGGGCCTATTTAACTTTACAGTTACCTAGATTCAACATAGGCTTTTTTATATAGCCTACATTGTCTGCTAGTTTTAGTAGTAAGGTGTTGCAACAAGTAACAAGAAATATAGGAATGTAAGATATGAATTATCCTTATGTGGGCTAAACCTATTATACTAGTGCCCTTTGGTATGTAAAGTAGCATCAAAGTTTACGACACAACACTCAATTATGGTTGATATGTAGGCTGAATTGACAAAATTGAACATTAGGCCTACCAGTAAACACAACCATGCAGCATTCCAACTTAATAGAACCGTTTTTACGCTAAATCATTGCGATGTTTAAATGAATGCCGCTAATTTCAGCCTTTCAACTCACCCAAAAGAGTAGCCTCCCTCTCTAGTGCGACATCTGGTGCTGCATAGACTTGCACTAATTTAGTTAGGTCAAATTTCATGCAAGCATTAAGGCTTGTATCATTTAAACAGGAGTGATAGTTTTACGTATGTGAGCGATTCCTTCCAGCTGATCATTCAGTGATTTGAACTTATTCCCCCACATGTCATACGAGGTCAGGTCATTTTTACTGTCTATCTAGCCTACAGTGCTCACGTTAACAATGAAAGTTTGCTCTTTGACAGAAATGGAGGGAAATCAACGTCAACGACCTGTGAATATAACAATGTATCAATTTAAGGGAGAGCCGGGTTGATTACACAGGGGATTAAAAATATTCCGTTTTCTGAATGTAATGTTGTAATCTCCGCAAGTACTGACTGTTTACCCCTCCATTAGACCTAGTCTGATCCCAACCCAGGCTCTATACCAACAACGCCCATAATTTGAGGAAGTTATCACCAATTGTTGCAACCCATTTTTCTTTAAAACACCTTTATCTCAGTGTTGCATATAAATGCCTTTTAGTTTTTCTTTTGGTGGTGATATCCTGTAGAGATTCTGAGCAGTGGGGCATTAAAGCAGAGCAGAGAATTTGATGGTGCTTTTCTTTTCACTTTATTAGATTTACCAGGACTCGTTTGAGCAGCGCTTTTTGGAGGAGACAAATCGGCTGTATGCCGCAGAAGGTCAGAGGCTGATGCAGGAGAGAGAGGTGAGATTGTTTCTCCTGACCAGAAGAAAGCAAGCAAATGACACAACACACTGCTTTGGTTTCTGTTTCTAGACGCCAGTGTTGGCTGGTTAGTGTGTAACATGTGTAAAACTGAAACATTTTGAAGAAGTTCTCATATAAAGCTCTAAACTCTCCTAGGTTCCTGAGTATCTCCATCACGTCAACAAGCGTTTAGAGGAAGAAGCGGACAGGGTCATAACTTATTTGGACCAGAGCACACAGTAAGAGTTTATGTCCATCACATTTATTTGTATTGTCGAAGTGTTTGGTCTATATCTAACCATCTTCATTGCCACCTGATAGAAAGCCACTGATTGCCTCTGTGGAAGAACAGCTCCTGGGGGAGCATCTGACGGCAATTCTACAGAAAGGTTATGATCTCCAATTTCAAATAAGTACATGTTTCACATTTGGAATAAGGTGAAAGAATGGACTTTACATAGCTGTTCCTAAGATTGCCAATATGGTAACATTTTAATATTTCTCATTTTGTCCTCATTTGTGTGTGCACCAATTCAAACACCAGTTTTGCCACACTCTGGCAAGGTTTTCCATCAAAGGCAGGTCTATCTTGACACTGCTAAGTTGAGCTAATCTTGGTGGAATGTTTTAGCACATCATCTACCAGATCAGTATTGTATTTCACCGTGGTTATTGTCTCATCTTTCTGTCAGTGATGTGGCCAATGTGACTGTCTCGTAATGTACTGGGTGTTGCTGCAGGTTTGAATCACTTGCTGGACGAGAACCGGATCCAGGACCTGTCTCTCCTTTACCAGCTCTTCAGTCGTGTACGAGGGGGCGTGCAGGCTCTTCTCCATCACTGGATCGAGTACATTAAGGTAGCAATTATTCAGCAGCGCCACTGTAGATAACAGATGTTCTGAATAGAATATGTTGTATTGTTGTTAAACTTAAGGCCACACCAATAAAATTAGTTGGTTCTCGGATTTTTTCAGGAAAAATATGGAGCGAGCGAGCGAAATAAAAATAAAAAAATGTTCTGAAGGTAAATTAGCACATTCACAGTTAATGTTCATTAAAGACATTTACTCATGTGATTAGGAAAAACTAAATGTGGCCTAATTTATAAACTTAACTTTCACACCTCACAGCACACTTTTTGTCATGCAGGTTTTAGGCAATGTACAAACATTCATAATTCATAATTCTGTCATTCTATGTTATGTAAGGTTTGACGGTTTGTCATTTATTTAAGAGTTTGTGAATCTAAGCACCAAGTAGGCTGGCTGTGGAATTGAGGTATGATGTAGACTAGGCTACCTCCTGTAGCCTACGTTCATACTCATTTTGTCACAGTTCATCACAGGGCATTAGAACGTCAAAATCGCATTGATTCACCAGATAGCAATTAGATAGTGACTAAAACTCAGTGATCAGCGCAACGGAGATGAACATTCATCAACGTGCAGTCACGTGAATCTAGAAAAGAGACGATTTTTTTTGCATGAGAAACAGAAGCGTGTGTGTGCGCGCGAGGATGTGAGTGTGTAGGCACATGCTATTAATTTATTTATTGACTGGTTTTGATGGCGAAATACTTTGAATGGGTTTTTTTTTCGCCTCTCAATCAATGAAATATAAGTTCTCATCCTCTTTAATTTCAATGCACTTGTCAAATGTTTTATTTAAATATTCTCTGTAATTGCAAACACTGGCCTAGTAGAATCCCGTTCCACTGGCATCTTTCCTCATATCATGTCTCTTGTCTCTTGCGCTCTGAAGTAAAATAAAAGGCGCAATTTGGTTTTCGACGTCACGTGAACGCAGTATGATGTTTTTTTCTGTATTATAGCTATCAGCCACGGTGTTTTTTTTATGTTCGTGTGAGTTCGAATTCAATTTTATTTTTATTTCATTTTGCATTTTTTTCAAGCGGCGAATCCGAGAACCAACTAATTTTATTGGTGTGGCCTAAATGAAAAAAAAATCTAGGACTAAGATCGGACCCAGTTTTATAAACAGCCTTTTCATTTTGTCTGTAGGAACCTTGTACTCAAAAGATTTTGAGCCTGACTGACCTTTTTTTTTTTTTTTTTTTTTCCTCCTTCCTATTGACGTGATGATGTGGCCCTTGTACTGCCATTTTAGCATTTTTGGTGGAAATCACTAAAACCAAACTTGACGTGATTGTGCTATCAACTCATCGTATAAATTCCCAGTCACCTGAATCATGCTCTAAAAACCCTTTTATTCCTGACTTTTTTCCTTTAAAATGCATTATCAATATCAATCACTTTTATTAGGCCTTTGGGAGCACAATTGTTATCAATCCTGAGAAGGACAAGACCATGGTGCAGGAGCTGCTGGACTTTAAGGACAAAGTGGATTACATCATTGATGTGTGCTTCATGAAAAATGAGAAGTTTGTGAATGCCATGAAGGAGGCCTTTGAGACCTTCATCAACAAACGCCCAAACAAACCGGCTGAACTCATAGGTAGGTTGCCATCAGGCTCACTTATGCCTTAGGTCAAGTTTAGTTGCAGTTAACTGAACCACATCTGTGACATTTAATGAGTCTTTTGTGTCTTTTAGCAAAGTATGTAGACTCAAAACTACGGGCAGGAAACAAAGAGGCTACTGATGAAGAGCTTGAGAAAATGCTGGACAAAATAATGATCATCTTCAGGTTTATCTATGGTGAGTGGATACTGCTGAGACGGGAGCATGTGAGTGCACTGAACAGAAGCTAAATGAGGATGGCATCCCTTGTCGCTGTGTTGCTTATCATCTTGCCTCTGTTTTGCAGGCAAAGACGTTTTTGAGGCCTTTTACAAGAAAGACCTGGCCAAGAGGCTACTGGTAGGAAAGAGTGCTTCTGTGGATGCAGAGAAGTCCATGCTGTCAAAACTCAAACATGGCAAGTCAAGGTTTTTTTTTTTTTTTTTTTTTTTTGGCCACTCATTATTGTGAATGCTTGCAGTGATGAAAACATAATGTCGTCTGGTTTCAGAATGTGGTGCTGCATTCACCAGCAAACTTGAAGGCATGTTCAAGGACATGGAATTGTCAAAGGATATTATGGTGCAGTTTAAACAGGTAACAGAAAAAGCAACACAGTCTTTTGCACAGTTCAGCGGGGCATCTTTAATTGCTGTGGGTGAAAACTTGTTTCTATTATTTTGTCCATGTGGCTACAGTACATGCAGTGTCAGAATATCCCTGGAAACATCGAGTTGACCGTGAACATCCTCACCATGGGCTACTGGCCCACCTACGTCCCCATGGAAGTCCACCTGCCCCCAGAGGTAGGCATGCACATGCTCAGGGTGTGGGCCACTGAAGCTATGGGAATGTTGCCTCACCAGTGCTGTGCTTGTGCTTTCTGCCTCAGATGGTGAGGCTGCAGGAGATCTTCAAAACGTTCTACCTGGGGAAGCACAGTGGGAGGAAGCTCCAGTGGCAGTCCACATTAGGGCACTGTGTGCTGAAGGCAGAGTTCAAAGAGGTGATGGTCACTGTCTCTTCTCCAGCTCTGTATGATTAGAATGATATCATTATCACGTCATCATCATCATCACCATCATGATGGTTATCATTAGAACTAACTAACTAACGTAACGTTTGTGAACTAAAGGGTAAGAAGGAGCTGCAGGTGTCGCTGTTTCAGACACTGGTGCTACTCATGTTCAATGAAGGAGAGGAGTTTTCCTTGGAGGACATTAAACTTGCAACAGGAATCGGTTCGTATAAATACTTTGACATGGCTTTCCTCAACACATACAGTTATTAAATGAAGCACACATAAAAGCTTTCCGATATGTAGTTTGCATATATCAGTTATATCAGATCTATCTATCAGATATGTCAGTTGCATAGTTTAAGCGACTTTTAATTGGTTGGAATTTGTGTGTGTATGTGTATGTGTGTGTACAGAGGACAGTGAGCTGAGGCGGACCCTGCAGTCACTGGCTTGTGGAAAGGCCCGTGTGCTCACTAAGACGCCTAAGAGCAAAGACGTGGAGGATGGTGACAAGTTCTCCTGCAACGACGACTTCAAACACAAGCTCTTCAGGATCAAAATCAACCAGATCCAGATGAAGGAGACGGTAAATTAGCCCACCAAGTTTGCTTCCACTCTTATGTGATCAGCCTGTTACTGCTCAGAATGGTCACTGACGCTCTGGTGGTGGAACTCTGTGCTTCCCGTAGGTGGAGGAACAAGCCAGCACCACTGAGAGGGTCTTCCAAGACAGGCAGTACCAGATTGACGCAGCCATTGTCCGCATCATGAAAATGAGGAAGACTCTCAGCCACAACCTTTTGGTGTCAGAGGTCTACAATCAACTCAAGTTCCCAGTGAAGGTAACCCTCCTCTCTTTGGTCTCAACTGGTAATGCAGAAACAAGATCAGAAAGAGAGTTGTCACATATTTAAGCTTGACGGGTGTGAGAGGGATGTGATGGAAGTTGTACATGTACTTTTCGAGGGGTAATGAGATGAAGGGGCCAGTTTAAAAAATGTATGTCAGATGTATATCTGGTGAAGCCTACCTCTTAAAAGCTCATGGCTCAATTAAGAAAATGACGGATGAGACGGTAGTTCCAATAATGGTAATAATAATGAAAATGTCATTATCTTATCTGTCACCATTAAAGATCCTGAAATGTAGCCCAACATGCGGAATATTGCGCCCTAGACTGATGATAAACACGATGATACCAATACAGAATTGCAGTACATCTATGTCATTCTGTTTGAAATGGTCCCACACTTTTCTTTGCACGTTTCATCATGCAGTCGTTGCAAATGTTGTGAGCTTGCCTTGAGAACCCTATGTGAAGGATTTCTCTGTAGCCTCGTGCCAAATGTTTTTATTGGTTTATTAAGTACAAACAGGCGTGAGGGATAATGTTGTTGACTTTACACAAAAGATCTTGGAATGAGATGGCTTATTGTAGTCTTATAGTTTCTAGTCTACGGTCTATAACAGGCCTTTTCAATTGGCGCTCCGCGTACACTCTGGTCCTTTCAACAGGGTTCTTACACAGTATGGAAAAGTATGGATTATTTGTGTGTTTTCCAGGTCTGGAAAGGTATGGAAATAGGAAAATAGGTTATGGAGAAATATTTATGTTTCCAGACCTTTGCACAACATTGTAAAATGCAGCTCAACCTTCAAAATATACACTAACAGATTTTTTTTAAATTCTGAAATGCCTATGGAGGGATTGAAACGATTTTCTGTTTTCTGATGTAAGCAGTGCGAGTCGGATACAGTTGAGAGTGTGTGTCTATGGCCCAGAGGAGCTAGTGAGCAGAGTTGATCGGAAAGGTGATTGTAGAGTGGTGTTCCTATGCGCTTTAAAATAGATTCGCTCCTTTGAGGGTTTTGTAGGTGGTTGTTGTAGCTGATATGTTAAACAATTCATTATTTTGAGTGATCACTTTTCTAACAGGCCTACCTGGATAGCCAGCGAGGTTATGTAGTTTGCCAGTTCAGATGATTACAATGTTCCCTCAAGTCAACTGGTTCACCTTCAATAGAGTGGAGAAAGGACATTGCCCCGCAGACATGCAAAATCAACGTAATGTAAAGGGCCACCAAAATTCCCCACCAAGTTCAAGTATTCGTGTTGACTTTGCAGTTGCATTCAATAAACTCTAGTCGTGTGTGTGTGTGTGTGTGTGTGTGTGTGTGTGTGTGTCATTTTTTTATGCTGTGATTAAAAAAAAAAAAAGTCTGAAGTCAGACGTTGCGCGAGAAGTACTTTACACTCTCAGTGATCTCGTTGGACTGTTAGTGCCATGTGCGTAAGCTACATTTTCTGATGGATGGCTATCAAAACCACAATATGAAGCTTGGCTGGGAAAGATCCCAAGTGTCAAAGCAAGGCGAAATGCAAGCTTTGTCTTAAAATAGTTTACAAACTAGCCATACAAACAAAAATAAATATAATCAAAGTTCTTTTATGTGATTCAGAATTCAGTGTGTGTGTTCCAATATTTTCCTGAGAGGTATTTCAAAAAGGTGATTGTCAGACCTGGGTTAGTAAAGCTGAAGGCAGCGGTAAACCTGCTAATAGAAGGGCCTGAAGTTTCCATTCCCAAAGCCATCAGGCTACTCAGGCTGTCAGGTTTATCACTTTCTTTAGTTTGAACTAAACCTGGTTTATCACTTACCTACCTTATTGGAATTCACCCTTGTTCCACAGCACACTATATGGTGACTCAGCTGACGGCAAGACATTAGGCATCATCATGGATGAAGGCTTTAGTATGCGCTCAAATTACTGAATGTTGTCTTGGCATCTCATGGCATTTAGACATGATAGCTATTCATACAAAGCAGTAATAGAACACAATAGTAAATTCAAAAACATCTTTAAAGGCTGTTCTTAAATGTGGCATAAGCTTCAGTAAGCCTCTGAGTGCACTTGCACAACATGCTGTATATGCTTCACATTTTAGTCAACATTCAAGGATTTGCAGTATAGAAACTAGTTTCTATACTAGTTTAATTATTTAAGTGGAGCATATCACTGTGTTGGGCTGTACAATATTATCTGTGGACAGTTAACTTTGCCAATAAGTTGTTTAATAATGTATCTAATCCAATATTATAGTATTGTGTGGTGGCAAGAAGTCAATATTGATCGCTGGATCGTTTTTTTTTAAATTATTTTTTAAAGCCTCTATGTGTAGGATTTATCTTCTATTTATCTTCGTCTTTTATTAAAAATATATTTTTTATTTAAAAAATATAATGTAAAACGATGGTAATTACCTCCATGAATAAATTGTAGTGTTCCGGTAAACTTGGTAATTTCCATTTATATATAGATATGGCTGGGGACCAAGGAAGAATATCCATTTTGCGCCGCCATTTTCAAAAGTACGGGTTCTTGTAGGGGAGAGCAGTATCGTATATTCAGCTCCGCCTTTCGCGTTTCCGCTCAGAGACTGAGTAGCAGAAACTGAGATAAGAGCGAGCGTTCGGCCTCCGTAGCAAGAAATTAGGATTGTGGGAAGGGGAGGGCTAATACATTTTATTCAAACGTATGCAGTATACCACTTCGCCGATAGATGGGGAATTCTGATACGGTCCTACACATAGAGGCTTTAAACCCAGCCCTATTGCATCCAAAATCTGAGAATTTGAGTATGGAGTCTGGAATTTTAAATTTGAAAATGTGTAAGAATCCGGTTTAAAACCGTTCATAAATTCGGAGTGTGGATGGAATTGTCGTTCGTATATTCAGGGCGTCACACTTTCGAGTGTTCAGAGCATGTTGAGCGCGTACACCGGGCACTCCGGCTGAAAGGAGAGAGCAGCAGAGCGTGACGTCAGTCTAACTGATAACAGGGCTATTGCTAAACAGAGTTTTTAGAAAATAGACCAGATTCTGGATTGATTTATGAATTAAAGCTCATAATTGGCAGGTAAAAAAAAACATTGTTTATGGTCCTTACTTGTCTAGCAACTGATTTAAACATTAACTGCTATTCAACCTGCTTATGTCAATTTTGATCTATCATAAACATTTCATTTAGTCACAGAAAATTAGTATGCTTGTCTTTATCGAACTGTGGAGTGTTATTCCATTTAGATTTTTTAATGTATACGGTATACCATCAGTCAAATGGTCACTGGTCAACGTCCCTAATATTTATCCTTCACAAAAAAATGGTCAAAATTTGTTCAAAGTAACACATGATGCCTAACCGGGACTCTTTGGATATCACCATTTGGCCGTGCTGATCTCAGTCGTCCCATCACATCTGGATTGGCCAACAGCTAATGGCAGGCTACTCATGACCTTCCTTGATCTTGGAATGAGCAAGAGCATAGAACGCTAGTAATACTTAACTCAGCGGGGCTCTTGTGTTGCAGTCATTTCTGGGATTCTTCTTCTCTACACCTGCAACATTTGAGGGAATGTTGTGCTGCTGAATCTGATAGGCAGATTTTTTGATGAGGCTGTGTATATTTCCCTTGATGCATACACTGAAAAATGTTTTGAGACTGACTGTTCAAATCATTTGTGTTCATAAATGAAACATTTTCTTAAGGCTCCACCACCGAATTCTAGCCTAAGACTCGCTTGTCAGTCTTCAAATGGACATTTAAATGCTTTCATGGAGACGCAAACACTTAATTTTAACTCGTTTTCACATTTTGAGGTGGAAATTTTTATATTCTTGGAAGTCTTTATTTTCCGTTTTGAAAATACCAGATTTGAAGCTGTGAGCACCCTAAATTTGTGAAACTTTATGAAAAAAGCTGGGTGATTTAGTTTTTTACTTGACATTTTTTACTTTGACATCAACTCCGTTGTGTTGGAAGCCCTTACTTAGTCTGTATTTTTATGTTTGCCGTTTTGTTTTGACAGTAAATTGAACACAAATGGTTGTTTGTCTTTCCATTCTAATGTTTTCCTGTATGTCATTTGTCTGTTCATTGTTTTGTGTCTTCCTCAGCCTGCTGATTTAAAGAAGAGAATAGAATCGCTCATCGACAGGGACTACATGGAACGAGACAAGGAGAATCCTAACCAGTACAACTACGTGGCCTAGAGGATTGGGAGGGGGAAAGAGGAGGAAAGGTGGATGGAAAGGAAAGGTGGAAGGCAGTCGACATCTCTGAACACTCGGTCTGAAACCCTTTTGCTCCAGTTGATGTTCCTATTGGCCCCGTTTCACAAAGCAGCCGACAGCTGAATGGATATTGCTCCACAGGCTTTTCTGGTGTGTGTGTGTTTGTTCCTGTGGACTGCATGCCCATTTCAAGAGAATATTGCTCATGCTCATAGTGGGAATTGGACTTTCTGGGACAGGAAAAGGAAATTCATCATGGTTGGATATCTCTTCTTTCCTACGGAGTGGACACGTTTCTTTTTGGAACGCTGTTCTGTGTCCCCATGTTCATGGCATTCTGTTCTAAAGTCTTTTTTCTTTTCCCTCTTTCTCTTCACTGTGTATCCCATGCAACTGTTGTCACCCACATATACTGTTCTCTGCTTAAGGAATACGATGACTAATGAAATGAGACTGGTGTTTGTTCAGTGTTGTTTTAAAGACTAATCTAGAAACATTGACCATAGCCTTTCATTTGACTGGGTCATAGTTTTGTTTGTGGCAAGTCTGTTGGAACTGAGACTTAAGTTGCACAGCTGTTCGTCTGGGTCGGTGTACAAGCTTGTCATCGGTGTCAATCAGGAAATGTTTGATTGGAGGGCACGGTGAAGCCAATAAAAGAGAGAGACGACAGTATGTGCCAAAAGATTAGAGCACTTGTTTTGTTATAGGATTGGTCGCTGCTATACACTTTTCCTTTCTGCTTGTATGCATTTAGTTTTCAATTTTAAAAGTTGCCCTTCATATTTTCTTTGTTTATTTTTTGTACATATTCTTAGATGCATACACTCTACATATACACACACACACACAGACAAATGCACAGAAATAATAAAGTACTACATTTGAAAGCTTTACATCGGCATCTCAGCTCCACCTACATGCTGGGGGTATTTAGGAGTGCCGTGGGAAAAGCAAAACAGAAAACAAGCTATTGCTTCTCACTCTGGTTTCATGTGTGTTTTTGTGTCTATCCATTCCCTTGACTATCAGTAGCGAGCCTCGTAATGCAGCACATTACTGGGTCAGCAGAGAGATCTGATCATGGGTTTTTTTGAGAAATCATGCTTAAAAGGATTACTGGTCCCTCTATAACCAACATATTCTGTCTTTTTAGTCCTGATGAAGTCACTCTATACATGTTTCCTTGTAAATTCTGCTCAAAAACTCCACTAATTGGAGAAACTGGAGACATTGGTCATTCTCCTCACCCACTCTTGGTGATTATTTTCTGATCAATTTGTTTTGTTTTAGGATGTCTCCCCTCCATTCGGGTAAAACTCTTGGAACAATGTTGCAGGCATCTGCAAATAAAACCTATGTGGCACGTAGTCTTGTTCTTAAGTTCAGAAAAGTGCCAAAACCTCTTGAAAAAATTCCATGGGACAGGAATGACCAGACCACATGTCTAAAATGTCTAGAGGAAGATTCTGCTCCATATGTGTACTCCGAGATGAGATGATCTGCTTTAAGTAAAGTATGTCCTGTTGGTAAGTTTCAAAACCATTTGAGCATAGGTTTGACCTCCCTTTTCTCAGAATACAAATAAAAGTTTGGTTTGGACTCCACACTGGGTCTCTCAATGCCTCTCTAAAGTACATAACAAGCTGGCATGTTGGAACTCTTGTATCAAAAGAGGACATTTGGTAAAAGGTTTCCATGACAGTCCATGTAAATACGTGTTTTCTCTTTGAAACGTGCAAAGAGAACTCTTGCTGGTTGATTGAGTGTTTGGGTATGTTGTGTGTAACATTAAATAAAAAACACTTGTTTAACAAGCTGTGAACTGCTGTGGTTCACTCAACACAATTGCTTAAATGTTTTTTTTTTTAGGTCCATGTAAAGTATGTATAAATGCAGCCCATTTTTTGCCTGGACTAATTTATTCTGTCATTGTAGAATAACATTAGTTTGTAAGGAATCACCTACACAAGTTTTATCATGTATTGGTTAAAGGTACAATACTGAGTAAAAAAGGCATCCGGGTAGTTAACAGTATTAACTTTATTGTATTCTAATTAAAAATGGGCAGTGAATGAGAAAATGGGTGGAAACATCTTGAGGGCAGACACGGCAAAATACAAATAATCACATGTTTAAATATTTGTACAAAGCAAATATCTAAATTGAGTGGTATGAACAATGCTTGGTAAGGCTAGAAAACATTCTGGAAGTGTTTGATGAATCTAGGGTTTACAGATGCATGTACTGGTGGTCTTCCATTAGTGATCTACAATGAGCATAAAAAGGTTGCTCAGTTAGCAAGAGTAGGCATCAGGATTCATGATGGAATTTGTTGCTAAATAAGCTGAAACGGTAGACTCGAGTCAAGTAACTGCAATGTTATTGTAAATGAAAGGTTTTGTTAGACTAACCTTTTCAAAATCAGTTAAACATTTCCTAGTATGACCATGAAGCAGGATGCATGAAAGTTACACTATTCCAATGCCACTGATTTGGATAGCATAGGCCAGGGATTGCTTTAGTAAGAAACACTGCCCCCGTCTTCAGAGTTTACCCTCTCTTTGTGCAGCTCTTCAGCAGTGCAGAGTCTCTTTGGTGAACAGTGGTGGAAGACATCACAAGCTGGATCCCCTTGAAGCTGCACTAACACTCCATACAATTGAAGATGAGATTAAGAGGCAAGAGTGTCATATAGGAGGTAGACTGAGAGTATCAGCACCTTTCTGCTTCAAGGCCGTCTTTACACATCAGAGCGGCTACATGGCTTTTACTTGCATCACCAGAGAGTTGGGCACCGCAATGGGAAACCCACTCAGGTGTGGGTTGATTCGAGATAGCAAAAAAAGTGCCTTCGTAAGAGTTCCTGAACAACTATTTGTTCCATCACTGTTTCGTAAACACAACTCTTTGCTGTTGGACTGCTGCTCTAGAGGATTGAGAGCCTGAGAATCCACCTGTACTATCACTGAATAATCTCAGTGAGAAAACCACACTAGTTTCTTTTTTTTCTGTGACAAAAATGTGACCCACAACTGTGCTGCCGATAATGTGGCAGAAGACCGTAGCCATGTGGACAGTTTTCATTCTCATGGGAACCAATGTTGAAGATTCAGAAATTGTCTACAATTCGACTGGAATATGATTAGATGCATAATTGGATTCAGCGTTTCCTAAAATCCCCACGGCTTTACCAAGCTCATTTACAAAAGTCTTCACCCTCAAACGATAACCGCTTTTAACAAGGCCACAGCCAACACACACTCTCCCACTTCCTCCTTATTTGTTGAGATGGCCATTTCAAGTGTGCGCCTTCAGGACAACTCTGGCCAGCAATCAGTTTTTTTTTTTTTTCATAAAATATTACATTGAAATAACTAAAGCTTTTCAAATAGTGTCAGAAACTCAAGACCAAACCAGAGAAGACCAAGTCAAATGGGGAAGGCTGTGCAATAATAAGGACAGCATGGGTCATGTCCCGCCTGCTGACACTAGCATTCAGCATCAGCGTCGGCAGCAGGGGCACCTCCGTTGGCTCCGCTCGGGTTGGCGGCTGAGGGGGAGGCCAGGGTGGCATGGGCCGCGGGCTCCTCTCCTGGGACAGGGTGGCTGATGCCGTTGGACTGCGCAGCCTCCATCTGCTGCTCACGTCTCTCAGCTCTGCAGCACGCAGCCCCAACACAGGCACCAGCAGGAGAGTCACACAGGGACATTGATTCATTAGTTTGGACACTCGAGCACCAAGCTCAACAACACTTCCATCCAAACACTGATATTCCAGCATTATATTTAATCAATTTCCACCCTTCTTTGTGATACGGATTTACATTATGTTGTGAAATATGATGAAAACAGTGTTGTCATATCAATGTTGGGTCTTCCAAATTTGATCCATAAATGACTGCAGAATTGATGGTGACTATAACAAGGACAGTGAATAAACATCAGCTAGTCGACCGTGAGCTAACAAATCCTACAGTGCAGCAGTGCTTACCCTCCGCCGTGGGCTGAGGGCCCTTTCTCAGACAGGGATCTGCGGACGCCCCCCGTCTGGCTGGCTCCCTTGGGCTCGGCGCCAGTGCTCGTGTCCGAGCTGCGTCGGGCTCCAGCCACACCACAGCCGGCCGCTGGGCTGGTGGCAGGATCCACTGGGTCTCCGCTCAGCTGAGGGCTGCTGCCGCTCGCTCCCTCTGGCACTCGGTTGCCCTCAGCGCTGGCTCCTCCATTCACGCAGTTGGACAAGGACACTTTAGCGAGTCCATTTCTTTCATCTGCAGACAACACACATTCCATTCACATCCAATAATCCAGCCAGTGACTGCATCAGCAGCAGTGTGTGTGGGTGACCATGGAGACATTTGGAATACCTCACTGATGAACATGCTTGTTTAAGACATTAAAGCTATGCTGAAACTTGGGTGGAAATGCATGACATCAAATAGAACTACAATCAACAATGGAGCTTTAGAAACATTTCTTCTATTGAAAAGAAATCAGTCCCTAAAATGACTTTTCAGTGTGGAGGATAGGAGGAGTTTTATGGATGCTCTCTAAGCTATTTCACAATTCTATTCAGCTGCTTCTGTGGAAGATAAAAGCGAGGATAAATGGATCCTATCTATAGTAAGAGCTTTGCGTAAGCTCCAGTCTACTACTAGGGCAGTGACACAGATCCATTAGAATTGAGCTTAGCTCGCCCCCTACTGCTGCTGTGCTACTATTGCAGGGCAAAAAAAACTGAAGGAAGGTCAACTTTTCATGTTACTTCTACACACAGAAATAGACAGTGGGGCTCAGTGGCGCAGTGGGCTGTCTCGGGTCTCGGGTTTAACTCGGGTTTAAATCTGACTTGAGGTCATTTGCTCCTTCCTCATCTCTCTTTCCCGCTCGTTTCTTGTGACTCTCTACTGTCCGATCAGAATAATTGTCCTTAAAAATATCTATCTGTACATATATACACATATATACCGTGTATATGGACACAAGTACCCTTTGCATGAAGTTGCAAATGATGCAAAAACAAGAATATCTGAGTCTGAAAGTGTTCAAAACCAAATGAATACAAATAAGTAAAGCAACACACAAAATGATGATGTTTTGGTCCTGGGCTTACAGTGGCAGCTCCAATATAGGGAACACACAAAACAAAGACATTCTGGGTGTGTTTTGTTTTTGTGTGTGTGTGTGTGTGTGTGTGTGTGTGTTAATATCATACATTTTGACAGTCTAGAGATGTATTGGTATCTATGGGTTATATATACTGTATGTGTTATTGGTATCTGTAGTACTGGTACTGTAAATATACTGTATGTTACAGTTGGCCAGCAAAGCCCTAAAATCAGCACACAACATACCCCATGAAAATAAGGCACACTCATTGTAACTGATTTTAAAATACAGTTACTATTTCATTTATATCTACTGATATTCAACGTGGATGCTTATGGAGAGGACAGCTCTACCTCCTAAGTCAGGATCACAGGCTTGCTTGCGTCTCCTCCTCAGAATCACCTCCAGCTCGCTGTCCTTCTTGGCCTGCACCGTCTCCTGGAAGCCTCGGCTGGGACTCTTCTTCACCGTGTCCTAACACACGAGGGCGGCGTTAGTGACCAACTCCAACAGAATGGAGCTGAGGTGTGTATGGAGAACAGTGTTTCAGTGTTCCATGAATCATACGGAAGCTCAGAGAGGACATACTGCATCACATACCAATATCCCTTTTAGCTCCTCCATTGCACTCTCTTGTGGCTTGTCCTCCACCGAGGGCGCTGGCTGAAATGAAATGAAGGAGACCTTGTGACCTCTTGAAACGCGCTGCCATGCACTGATGCATTCAGCTGAAAACAGGAGTCAGTGTAGTGCAGGCCCCTGTCGCTTTATTGACCTCCCAGGATGATTAAACAACCAAATGCAATGAACTCAAGTTAGAATGTGCAGCTGGTTACATTTCAAAGAGCACCAGGCTTGACGCCATGTCATTGATTTAGTGAGGGTAGCTTCAAGCCCAATCAATCACTGCCTGTGCCAATTGACTAGATTTAGGCTGTTGGTCAACATACAGCCTAAATATAGACTTTGCCTGAGACACCCAGCAATCTGATGCCATGAATAAAGTGAAAATGAACAGAGTCCTGTTGCCGTCAGGCACTAGTCCACTAATATTTCCAATGTGTTCTAATACGTTCTCGGTTCTGTGGCCTCTGTTCTTTCCACGGCCACATTTAGACATTACCAAGTAAGCCGCCCTTCCAATGAGTTGAGAACACAGAACCAATGAATCAATGAATCAATGAATCAATGAATCACCTTGGCTCCAAATCTCTTCAATGATGAAGTCAGTAGAGAGAGAGGAAACAGAGACATGTTGATTAGATGAGCACTGCAACTACATGGGCACTAGAGAGTGAAGCTATTCATCTGATGGCAGATTCAATGGATGCAGGAATGGCCAGTATCAGAGGTGAACGTTAGCATGCACTTCAGCCGCTGATGGGGATTCGTCCCCGTACCTTTGTGTCCTGTCCTTTGACTGGCCTGAGCACCACGCCATGCTTGATCCTCTCCATCATCTCATTCACCGCCTTCACTTTTACATCATCCACTCCTTCGTTCACTACAGGGACACACACACACACGCACAGATGAGAGGACAAAACACAGACAGTCAGACAGACTTGGTAACAGCAGGTCCGCAGATGAAACATGGCTGGTGATGAGAGGAGCCAAGAAAGCAATCGGCCTCATCAGCAGACAGCACATGGCAGAGCCTCTCTCTCTCCCTCCCTCCCTCCCTCCCTCCCTCCCTCTGTCTCTCCATCCCTCCCTCCCTCCCTCCCTCTGTTTCTCCATCACTCACCAGGCACTGGCTCTGTCTTCAGGGAGCCCTTCCCACCCTTGGAGGACTTCCTCATGATGGCTATGAGAGAGCTGTCAAACACACAGGCACAGAGATATACGCGCTGCATACACTACTGGGCAGTTAGACCTGAGCCAATGAATCAGGAGCAGACACATCTTACACAGTGGGGTCTGTGTTACTCTCAGACCAAATGTGCTAAGGTGACCAGTGAAGCAACAAGCAAACCTATGGTGAGATCAAATAATGCTGGTCAGACAGAGTGGCTCTTGCAAGTAGAGCATTACCTGAGGGGGTTGCAGCGAGAGGGGGGAGGAGGAGGAGGAGGAGGAGGTGGGGGAGGGGGAGGCGGAGGGGGCTGCGGAGGAGGGGCGGGGGGAGGTGCCGTCCCAGGAGACGGGGCTGCCTCTGCTTCCACGGCAGCCGGCGCTGTCTGCGCCTCCAGCAGCTCTTGCACTGGGGAGGAGAGGAGCAGAGACGTGCTTATAGTGCTTATTCCAATCACAGCATCCACACACACAATAGTCTATGTGGGGCTTCGCTCAGCAAAACATGCTCACAAATGTTTATACTTGACTTCAGGCAATAATGACAACAGTGTTTGCAAATATTTCTCCAAATTGTGTTGGGCCTTTTAAACCTCTCTATCTAAAAACTATCTGCACAAAAATCATTTGTAAGACAACAAATATACACCTATTACTGACACATACATTCCTCTACACCTTCCTCCACAGTTGCCTAACAAAGTATAAAATCACAGAAGCATTTGATGTTCAGAGCATCAGTTTCATGTTTCCTCCGGTGAAGTCAGCCCCATGAGTGCAGGGTTTACCTCGGTTCTCCAGGCTCATCTTCTTCCTCTCCTCCTCCTGCAGCCGCCCCTCCGTCTCCCTCTTCTCCTCCTCCAGCAGATCCAGCTGCTTCTGCATCTGAGCTAGTGTCTTACGGAGGGCGCACTCATCCAACCGGGCCTCCAGAGCCTCCACCTGTGGGGAGCACCACACACTCAGTCTCTCTGGAGACACCTTCCGCCGTCTCCTCACACCCAACACACCAGCTCTTGGGATCAACACGCTTTGAACTGTTGCGACACCCGAACGGAATGCTGTAGAGAACCACAGCCGGGGCTGGCCCAGGGGTGCTGTTAGAAGGGAACACCAGGCTCCCGGTAATCGTTATTGATTGACATCCTGTGAGTCTGGCATCCAGCCGCGTGCCCCAAACGCATCAAGCTCTTTCTGCAGTGTTTGTTCCATGGGTGTGGAGGAGGGATGCTGCTAACAGGCTTCCAGAATACAGATCCCAGTCAGCAGTTTGGCTCTGTGGCGGCGATTGTACTGCGCATGGACAAATGTTTGTCCTCACTGGCCTTTTACAGCAGATGGAGCGGCTACAGAGACCACTGGACTATTGTCTGGTAAAATATATAACATATAGAATATATAACATATACTATTTGCCATAAGAGGCATTGAAGTTTGAGGATAATAGTATGTTTTGTTCTAGTCTGGCTGAAATGAAATTTCAGACACCAAAACGGTACCTTGGTAGTGTCTTCTTAAATGATCCAGTATTTAACTACCGTATGACACTTTTGTTTTTTATAAAACAATGTCCCTCTGGAACAACAACCAGACTAAAGTGCTATTGTACTTTCATCTATTCCTTTTTTTTGACAATAGATTTATAAATAAATAATTTTACAATAATTGGTTAATAAATAGTTGCATATTTACAAGTTGCATATTTATTAATGACACGAGATTCAAGATGAGAAAGTCGGTTCCAGCATAGTATATGAACTTTAAAAAAATCTGTGACGTGTCATCTAAAACAACTCAAGTCACCGTTATAACTCAACACTGATAATGGTTGCTATTATCAGTGAATCTTGTTCGTGCTGACAGCTTGCACAAAATCTAACAGAGTTGCAGTGGTTTGACGTATTGGTGCTTTCGACGCCAAGCATGTAGATCTGGTGATAATAAACGCCTCCCTCATTCCATCCTCCTCTCTCCTGCTTTCTGCCTCTTGGGATGACTAGTCCTCGGAGTGCTGATGCAGCACATCTCCCTCAGCCTCGCAGCAGGAGCCACAGCTCCCAGGCTTGCCCTCCTCTCGCTGGGTCCGTCTCACACACTTGGGACATGTCCACATGCCAAAGGCTGCCACACAGCCTTCACACAACTTCTACACAACGCGCCACGGTGAATGAAGCGTCAAAGAAGTATTGAGGGGTTTGAACAGATGAATAAACTGCAGGAAGTAGCGAGAGGATCTAGCCTCCAGAAGAAGTGTCTCTGATTAAGCCTGCATACCTTTTGCTGGTGCTGGAGTCTCTCCTGCTCCAGAGTCTTGGTGAGGTTGGCCAGGTCCTCCAGGGCCTTGAGAAGCTGTAGGCTGGGCTCGGCCTGCTGCAGCAGGATCATGCTCTGGCGATTGGCCTCCTTCTGCTTCACTAGCATCTACACACAGTTATGCAACTCCAGCTTAACCCAGTCCTACTTTAGTGTGCCGTTTTAGTTTTAGCATTTACATCATTGCACAGCTGACATTTTCCTCAGAAGCTAAAGTGCAAGCACTGGTGTTATGGTCCACCCCCAAGGGACGTTGTCAGAGCACATATTCACAAAGAATTTGATCTTCAACTTTAGGAGTACTCCTACATGGTAGTAAAAGTATTTTTTTATGTAGGAGTTATTTCCTCAAAGTAATTCACAAAGCCAACAAGACTTTAGAAAAATGTCAACTCCTAAACTAAGAGTACATTTCTGTTGCTATGGATGACATCACTAAGTCAGTCACAACTTCAATTCCTTCACAATCCATCTGATATCTCTTTGATAATTCCCTTCATTTAAAGTCTCTAAAATATTGCATTGTAAATAGGTCTTATTGAGTAAGCACTATGGGCACTATGGACTTCTAAGCTCGATAAGAAGTGTCGATAACTCTTATTTCAAAATAATAGTCCTAAAGCTACGACTGACATGCCCATTTTTGACAGGAGTTACTCTTTATTTACCTGTTAAAAGCTACTTTTAGTCCTTAACTAGGCCAACTGATCTTTGAGGACTGTCATATTCGTGGATATTTCTGCTAATAGACAATCTGATAAAATTGCACAGTTTGGCTTTAAGATTCTTTGAGAATATGGGCCGAGATCCTTATTGGCTGTCAGTAATACTTGTGCTTACACTGTCACTTCTTGGAAAAATGGCTGCTGTGAAATAGGCCCATTACAATGGTAGATGTGCTACCTCATGTGCATATGTCTCAGCCTTCTGCCGGAGATTCTGCTCCAGGTCCAGCTGCTCCTTCAGACCTTCATACTCATGGGCTGCCATCATGGACACTGGTACAATCCACAGGAACATGCATGCACACACACACACACACACACACACACACACACGCACACGCACACACACACACACAATTCATGCCACTATTTAAATGCACAGTGAAAAAACTATACCTTAGTTTAGTAATGCACTCTAAATAATCAAATGGCTTTGGAGTGGCTAAGACAGAGGAAGTGACTACTAAAGGGGGTTGGGCTGGTGTGGGGTGGGTCTGACTGATGTTCAGTATGGGGTGGGGTGGGTCTGACTGATGTTCAGTATGGGGTGGGGTGGGCCTGACTGGTGTGAGTATGTTTACGCAGGATGAGGCTCTAATCTGCATCTAATGTGATTAGGGCCACATCTAAGTGCCTTGGGAGTCTGTGGCTAGGAGGACTGTAGTCCATTCTTCACATGGCCAATGCCAGATGTACACATAGTACACTATACACTTTTCCTTGAGGCTGGCTGCTTGGCAGAAGAGCAGCAGTGAAAGGTCGTCATGCTTGCAGGTCTACACTGTAATCCAAAGGTCTTAAAGCAGGGCTAAGCAACGTTGTTTTTTTCTCTCACGAGCTCCCTCTAAAGACCGCTGTATTGCATTGTATTGCACTGCATTCTATTGGAGGCGGACCGCTGCTGTTATTAGGATGCTCCATGAAAGCTGTTGAACATTGTAAATGCTGTATCTACCGTTGTAGGCCACAGTGGCGCATTCTACACCATTCGTTCGCCGTGTTATGACTCATGTTAGCATCCTAAACAGTATGGAACGGATTAATTAACTGAAAAATGTTGCTTAGGGGGCCTTTAAGAGTGTTCAGTGTGCCTGACATTAAAGCACTTACCTCTGTTAAAACGCTTAATTGTCTTGTTTTGCTGCTCAATTGTTTTGTAAAGTTCCTTCATTTCTGCTTGATCCTTTTCCGTCTGTTAAATGACAGCAGTAAAGTACATGTTAGATACCATGGCACACACACCACAGACATCCTACATCAACCAAACCTATATGAGGCTCATAACATGATATGATAGGAGATTCCCTGCAGCCAACAGCATAGAGTAGATGGTCATGGAACTGGCAAGCCCTTTACACTTTTTGCCTCCCATTCACCCATTCACACACTGGTGGTAGAGGCTGCCCTGCATAGAGGAAACCTGCTGACTGGGAGCAGGTTTGGAGTTGTGTGTCTTGCCAAGGGAGTGGTGGGTTGGGTGCAGGCCTTGAACCTGCGAGCCCATCGGCTGCACAAACAGCACGTCCTGCACCATTACTGCCCCGCTAATACAGTTAAGAAATAACCACAGCATATTTCTGTGCTCTGTAAGGAGTGGAGACGACTAGCGACAGGGTGTGTGTGTGTGTGTGTGTGTGTGTGTGTGTGTGTGTGGAAGAGGCCGTCCCAGAGGGCCACTCACCTGGGATGTGAGTTCCTCCACCTGCCTCTGATGCTCCTGGAGCTGACAGGTCAACTGTTTCTTCTCCTCCAGAAGGCTGCTCACCGTCACCTGAAGATCTGAAGCAGCATGGCACACGTGAGCAGCGCTTCCACCACTGCATTATACCCATGAAATATTATTTCACATACACCGGCAACAAATAGCATGATCATTGTTGTTGAGCGTTCTTATTTATCCTCAGACACCAAAATGTGTTTTAAGCTGTCTGAACAATCAGATGTCACTTATCTGGCTGGCTATCACGCTGTGGCTACTGCATTAAGAGGATCATCTTAAATAGCAACGCATCGCATCTATCCATGACTCTATCTGCAGTGTTCAAACTGATTTCAGGGATCTCATAAATGAAAGGATAAACATGGACATGTAATCCTTTAAATGGAGATTTACCACCAAATCACTCCAATGGCTGTCAAATGTCTGTCCGTAAACAAAGCTGATGGATATACTGGCACCTTCTGAAACTTAGTCTATGATTTGTTTGTGTGTGCCCTTGGCTATCAGTATGTCCTAGGCTGGAACCAGTGCAGTGTAAATGGCCTGTTTGTGCTGACCTTTCACCTGCTGCTGGTACTGGGTGTAGGGGTCAGGGCTCGGGTCCTGGGGGTCAGACTCCTCCTCCAGGGATATGCAGTCAGAGATGCTGGGCAGGAGTTCATCCAGACAGGGCCGAGACGACAGGCTCAGGTACTTCAGTTTCCTGTTCTCACAGTTCAACTACAAGCACAGACACACAAGCTGGTGGGTAAACTACACTGGTCCTTGTCAGTCCTCTAATCCATTGTTTTCCATCATGGCAACTATCACATATACAGGACATTACATGTCTGACTAGGAAATACTGTGCTACCTTTGTAGCGAGCGCTTCAGCATTTTCTCTGCAGGATTTTTCTATCTCCAGCTGAGTCTGCAGGACGCTCACCTCCTCGATCACCATCTGGGAAACTGGGACAAACACAGCACTTTAATGAACAACCACTATTAAATAACAGGCATCGCTAAAGCAACACAAATACCAACCATCTCAAGGAACTGTTACAGCAAAGTCAAATTTAGCTCAGATGCCTCTTTGGAAGTGAGTGTGGAAGAGAGCGTAGCAGAAAGGCAATCTGGAAGGAATGGTTTTGGCTTTGTCAAAGGAGAGCTTACTTGAAGAATCTTTTAAAAACTGAGGCAGCAATATGTAAAACAAATGGATGTTTAATGCTTTGCCACTGTTCACTGGTGAGGGCTTTGTTAAATTAATTGACCACATTTGTAGGCTACAAACTGAACTCTACACAACTAACCACTAACACAACTAATTCGGTCAAAAGCAACAGTGCAGGTCATTCAGTATCATCTCCAGAATCCCAATTATATGAGTCAACTGACCATAAGACTGTGTCCACCCACACTGCAGACACATGCAGCTGAATCCGACTGCTCAGTAATTACTTCATCCTCTGCTCTCAGCTGTGGTTCAGTGACTGAGCCTGCCTGCTGTTTACAGGAGTAGACTGTTCTTTCACTTGGTTGAGTACAGCATACATCTATTAACATCAGATTTAGATGTTCCTGTTGTTTTCACATCCATTCCCATGGCGCATATTACATACTGAAGAGAAATGTACTGAAATGACAATTTACTTATTTTGATGAAAATGACAATAATGTGCTTTCTTTGCAGGCAGCACACATCCCAACACTGATGCTCAGTGGGACTCTGGTGAGTAGCTTTTGAACCTGCCCCTCCATTGGGGTATCTGGTGTCAGCCTCTTGTCAGGCTTCTAGTGTTTAGTCAGCACTCAGCAGCAGACTTCCCCTCTTCTCCACGCATGCCATCTCTCAGCGGTACCCACACACGGCTATCAGTGAGCACAAGCATAGCCAGCCATCCTCAGCGCATTTCCAACTCAGCTCATTGCTTATCCAACCCCCTTCACACGACATTGGGTTTGATCAAGCCAGCATGGCACAGTGAGGTCTAAACAGATGCAGCAGAGATGCAGCAACGCAGGGTCTCATCTCCTCACAAAGGTCAAGGGAACCCTGCTGGACGCGTGTTCACTGTATGTGTAGTTGACATGGCAGTAACTGAGTTGCTGTGCTCGTCTTTCTCTCACAAGCAAAGCGGGGTCTGCCCTGCGCTTCTCTCTACAAAGCAGCTGGTTAATTATTCATGGCAGCTGCCGCGCTCGCTGCTAGCGAGACTGGAAATGGGAATCGGGCATGTAGCACACTGACATACTGACTATTTCCTCCAGACACTTTCAAATCACTTTGGGCATGTTGTTTTCCTTTTATGTGGCACACCCGTGAAATGCACGGCATGCTGCAGCACAGAAAGTATTTACATACTGCGTGATTTAAAGACACAGTAACTGAGAACAGGTCTAAAATATAAAATAAACGGATTATTTAAATAATAGATTGAATTAGATATTTTATTTACAATACTAATGTATGGTAAATTGTGTAGTTAATTTGACTTTTCTTTGGGAAAGTCAGATATTAAATAAAAGAACACATCTAGAACAAAATTTCATCTTGTGTCTCTGTCCTACAAGATATTCCATTCCCCTTTACCATTCAAGAGATTTGTTTCATTAATACACCTCTTAGATGAAGACAAAAGACTTTTATGTTAGTGCAGCAGAGAATGCTGTCTTGAGCAGTGAAACATTAGCCTACAAATCAAGACGTACCCTAGCAGTAACAAACCGTTTTGGTCAGCAAGTGTGTCAAGCCACACACAAATAGGGCGTATAGGTTTACCATTTGTCTTACCGAAGCTTAGTAGGACCAATCTCTGTAGAGAGTTGTTGGAAAGGCTTAGCACCAAGTGGTGGTCAATTGAATTGGCTTTTTGGTATTGACTTTGGAAGAATAAGCTGATCAAAAAGGGTTCTCAAGTAGTTTGTTCCAAAGAAGGCCGTTTGCTGTTGCTCTGATTGGTCATAGGCTAACATTACTAAAGAGGATCAAAAGTGCTGCTCTGTTCTCTCCTCCTGCCTTTAAGAGGAAAAAAGACCATATTCTTCCTGATTTACCAGAGAAGCGTTCCACAGCACAGGCTTATTGTGCCATATTTCTCACCTGGGTACACTGTTGTGCTAAAGGCAAACATCTGTGGTCCAGATAAACAAGCATGTGTGGCAGCCTTTTGTGTTTAAAAGTGATCTACTGGTAGCCATTTCAAATCACACTTCTTTCACCGGCCCATTAAACCTTTGTGTCCAGTCAGCAGGTCTGATGAATGACTGCTCGGTTAAACAAAGCCTGCTGGATCATTCACAATTTCGCCGTCTGTGGCCCAAGAGTGGCCACCACTAAACATGTGGGTCATTATCATACAGCTATGGCATTGGGGGGGGGGGGCCAAGCAGCCCTGACTCACTGCTGCCTCGGCTCATTCGTCTCTCTCGTGGCAGACGGTTAACGCATTGCTCTGGGGCCATCTTGGGCGCCTATTCTAGGTCAGTAACTACACTGTGCTTAATGCTGCATGAGGAGAATATGGCCTCAGAAAACCTGCAGCACAGGCCCACAGCCACATAAAGCCATGGATGTCACTGGGAAAATGACAAAGTCTTCCATCAGCCATATGTGGACACAAAAGCCATAAAAAGGCAATTTGTGTTAGAAAATTTAAATAGTCCATGCAGTGTATATGGCCACAAAAAAGATGAGTGGAAAACAAATACAGGATGCGTTGTGTTAATGTTATTAAAAAGCTAATAGGAGATCTGAGTTTGACTAAGGCTATTATTATTAGACACTGGCACATGGCTTATTGATGCGAGTGTTAATTAACCAGCACAGATTCAGCATTATGTGCTGGGGCCTCTTTGAGAGGCATGAGGTGGGAAACAGCTGCTGAACCAGACACACACACACGGTGCCTCCCAGATACTCAACGGCAGTCTCCCCAAAGCAGCCAATCGGCAAATAGCATTCTGACCAATCAGGAGCTACCACCACTAGGGCATTGTCCTGTAAGCAAGTCAGCAAGTAGGCCAATCAGCACTGACATTTGCAGCGTCATGGTAGAATCCACATAGTAAGATGTGAAAACTACCCTTGTAATTCAGATGTCAGTTTTTAGTACTGAATGCAGATGCAGCTTCCTGCAAATTATGTTTGATCATTGAATGTCATACATGTATAAAATATACTTTATGCTGAAGGCTTTATCATCACTAAATAAAGCACGAGGCAGGTAGTGCTCATGAAATATGAAGCAGTAGGGACAAGGCCCACTACATCAACGACAATAGCTGGCTGCAATGTGGGCAAAGGCATCCACTCATTTTCTACTGATGAATGATTTATAAGTGGAGATTTTAATAATTTAGTGAAATTACATGGCAAGGGATGAGCATAGAATCGGTAGCTATCTACATTTCCTCCCTGGGGGGTGGGACAGCATTTTGGACTCCAGAAGACAGAAAAAGTCTAGGTCAATAGGAGGTCCTCTGAACACCTGTTTCTTAGGCATGGGTCATACATGCTGTTACATACTGTAACATGAAGCATTGTTTTTTCAGGCATCACGTCATGTTTCTCACTGGATTACTACTTCAACTACAACTTTAACCAAGACCATATTGAACTTACATGACCCCCAAAGATGATATAAAGTTACAGAGAGCATCAGCTGCCTTTTCTGAAATTAATGCTAAAAGGGAAATACCCTAATGCTATTTTTAAATGCAATGAGTCTTTTAATTGACCTTAATTTTCTTAGTATCAAGTCAAGAGTGCTATTTCCAAGCCTGCACTATGGAACAAACACAAAAACATCAGCTGCAAGAACTCAAGCGAGTGACATTATCACAAAATTATAAACAATTCTTCATGTCTTCGAAAAACAAAAAAAATTTTGCAGCACTCAATCTTCTCCCTAAACCCTGTGATACAAATCGATGTAGGACTGTTTGTACGGCAACGCTGTTATCCTCACAAATCCTCAAACTGTCATCCTAAGCCAGTGGACAAAGCCCATTAAAAGAAACATTATTCAATCAGAAATGGTTCTAAACTATACAGAAGCTGAAAGAGAATTTTACCAGAAGATATGAAAATGAAAAAAGTATTTTGTAACGCGCTGCCTGAGAGAGTCTCCTTACCTAAGAGTAGTCTTCAGACACAGCACTTCAGAAGACAGTTTGTGTGTTTGCAGATCAGTAATGGTGTGTGTATTTCATTACATGTCACCAGGCATATAAGGTCACCAAAACACAAATGAATTACATGGGTTGGGTTTGTGTAGTCATGGAAACTGGGATAACCTCTTGAATGTAGACGTCAATGGCCATTCAGAGATCAACTTCAAGACAATGTCATTATGGGATGGGTGTAGGAGGTGTCACAAGGTAATAGGGAGGGGTATGTGCAGCAATTTAAATGAAATAAATGTCTTTGAAACTCTGGTATTAAAGGGATATACATACATGGGGGTCAATAAAGATATTGCCACCATTCAAATTAAATGTTATCATCATCAGAAATGTATATAGTATAGTATAGTATATATACTATACATGCAAGCCCCTCCCCAAGACTCACCTCGCTTGATGTGTTTCAACTGTCTCTCTGCTTCATCTCTTTCCTCTGTCAGTCGTGTGCACTTAAGGAAGCAGAAATATTATTCAAATTAAAGCCTCAACACAAGTCTATACATATTTAGACATGGTGAAGAAAGAATAAAATACAGTACAATGCTTGGGAGACAACTTATATAGCACAATAAATGCTTGAAAAAAAATAGCCTATATTCTGTTCTAAACGATTTAACCTGAAGTAAACAGACCGACAGCACGTCTTACTCTTCCTCAAAACGATTTGATGAGGTAGGCCTATATTTCCACATGGCTGGATCTTGGCCATGATAAGGACTAAAGGCAAAGTTATCTAAGATTAAAGGCATAGCCAGTAGGCTACATGCCAACTTTGGAAAATATTTCCAGGAGACATTCCTGTCCATTTGGGTTTTTGTGAAGCAGTTACAGCCTGTCAACGAACAGTGGCTTTATGCTTAATATCACCATTCTGAGAACATAGTTTCAACACCTGGTCGCTTGGCCCAGCTTGCTGAAAAAGCTATTGAAAAACGTCTAGGCATTTGAGTAGGATGCTTAGGCCAATCTGTACCCCACTGCTATTACTCAGACAAAAACAATAATCTCTTTAATCTGGACCCCACACCCTAAAATAGTTCAATCCTCTTGCATATCTATCCAGAGAAAGCACATGCACTTTCCACCCAGTAACTGTCAATACTGGGAAACGAATTTGAATTGGGAACATCGGTTTCACAAATTTCAATAACTTGTATTTGCTGTGTACGTCGGGGTGGGTGGAGGTTAGGCTACCATGGACCTGACCAAAGAATGGCATATCGTAGGCTAATTTTACGCACAAAAACGACCAGAAAATGGCTAGGCCCTAAAAAAAAATCTTAATGCAATTGACAAATCTATGTGGGAAGAGTCTTTGTACCTTCATATAAAAGCATGAAAAAATACTACCCTATTCCCTGGTGTTTAAATAGATAGGCGTGTGAATTCATAGGAAAATCACAATGCCGGCTTTTTCGTCCATGTTTCAGAAACGATTTGCTGCTACAAACTTGACCGGACACACTTCACATCCTCAGGCGAGTGAGATCAGCACAGAGGCATCATCTTACAAAAGAATCACTTACCTCCGTTTTTACTTTTTGAGCCTCCACCCCGCTGTCTCCACAGACCTCCATCTGTACCACCGACGAAGATGAACAAGGCAGCATCACTCAACGAAACGCACAATAGCTAGGGCCCGTTATAAAAAGAGAGCATGTGACATAAATTAGGATATATTGCGTATTGTCTTAAACACAAATTCGTCGCTTCCTTAAAGGTCCACTGATTTTGAAGCGCTACTTATTCATTCTTTTTATTCTGTCATATTAAGATACCGGCCGAGCACATACGTCTTGCATCCCAGATCCGAGGTTGACAGCGCAAACCCTAATCTTACGGTGCCGCCCGCCCCTCCTCCCCACCCTAATACACACGCAACCTCTAGTGGAAGGCTACTGGCGGAGTTGCGTCCCAATTCCTAGCTGTAGCCAAAAACGCTGATGAATGCGACAACTCCGCCCAATTTCGCAGACCTAAGGGATTAAATCATGCATCATCTGCCCTTTAGAATCATAGCAGAGCACAGAAGTAGATAAAATTAGTTCTACATTCCAAAACGGCAAAATAAGTAGAAACCTAATAATAAAAACGTAGCAGTCTGAACATGTCTATTTTAAAAGGAAACAGTTATTTAGGTAAACATGTGGTGTATGCTGTAAGACCAATTCAACATTGAGTATGTACTGTGCTATGCCACTGACCCACAGTGCTGTTCCTGGCCTCCTATGGTATAGTATAGGCCTACTCACTCGTAGTATTCCACAGCTCTGCGCTTACATCTTGCATGTTGCATTTGTGGGTTAGGTTGCAATTGACACCAAATGAAGTAGGCAAATGGCAGGTTTGTTCTCTCACTAACAGTCCAATCACCCCCTAAATGAGCCATAAGCTGCAAAGGAGCTTGCACAACAGACAGCTATAAGTATTGTCAGTACAGATGGTCCTAAATGTTCCTGAATGCAGCCCAGAAATGGAATTTGGACCAGAAGATCCCACAGTATCACACAGAGAGTACACAGAGTGTGAGCATGTTTCGCGATTTATCAAAAGAAACAAAACAAAATATTTTTCACAATTTAAGTTCAGATATCTAACAGTACAAAATTACACAATTATCCTTATCTATTTACACAAACATACACACAATTATCCTTATCTATTTACACAAACATACACACAAATCCACTCTCTCTCAGACACAATATTTCTACTCATTGTATTTACATTATACCTCATCTTGAGGTACATATGGCACTTGAGTGTAAAGCTGTTATTTACCATGTCAAATTATCAGTAAACTTACTATTGCATTTTACTATACTATTGTATATTGCATAACTGATACTAAGCTTTTCAATAAGCCATATCAGTAGAGTAATATAATAGCCTTTCTTGCCATGACCCCATATCTATATAATGCAGCCACTCACACTTGAAGTAATGTAACTGATATTATTACTGTTTTAGAAAATGGCATGAATTACACTGCTAGTTACTAGGTAAAGCAATATGACATGAAATGTATTAGTGAGTAATGTGTTGCTTTACAGCACTTGAATTGGCCAAGTCAAATCTCAATCACCACAAATTTCTCCAACACTTTTCTTGTTCCCACACTTGGGTCCTCATCCGTACATACTTGACCTGAAAAACAGCCAAAAGAGGCCAACAATTATATAACCCATGTATAACACTCTCGATTAATTGAACATTTTAACTCGATTACGATTAATGACTATTTTGCCCTCATAGTTCACTGACAAGTTTTGTACAGTAAATATGCTCACATATTACAAGTGAGAGATTTTTGAATAAAGGGAGCATTACTTGATTTTGTAAATAATGAAGAAAACACACTATCTATAATTATTTATTGGACATCAGTGTTTTAATTAGTACAAGCTGCTCTTGTTGCTCAGTTGTCTCAGTGTGTAAGCTCTCCATACTTGACATGTCGGTGGAATCACATAATGTAAAGGAGCAGGTTCACCTGACTCCACACACGATAGTGTTTTTAAAGGGAAAGTAATTGAAATAATTGACCTGGAATAATTTGATCGATTATAGGTTCTGAATGTAATCGCCCAGCCCTACTAGTCACTATGTCCGAGCAGCCTGTGTTGTGAGACCACTAGAAATGGTCCAGAGGGCACAGCGTGTCTGGTTTTTAATCATAGAAACATATCAACACTTTGCATCACATCAACACTTTGTAGCTCCAATGGCTAAACCCGAATCAAATTTAAATCACTAATGCTGGTCTACAAAGTGATGTATTGACTCTCATCTTAAGGGTTTGTAGTCATCTGAGGGTATTCTTCGCAACAAAGCTTTCCTATTAATCAAACTAAATGAATCTCCTAAGTACATGAATGTAATCTTCTAAATGCATGAATGAATGCATGAACTGTTTGAGTTACCTGGAGAAGGTGGAGATAGACATTAAGCCGAGTATCAGCTCAAGGCCATAGAAGCCCAAAAGAATAGCACTGAGTATGAACTCAAGCCGCAGCACAAAGGTCTGCAGCAGGAGGTAGTAGACACAGAGCACTGTGCAGGGCACTAGCACCCCCACACTCACGGACATGGCCAGGGTGCGCTCACATAGGTTCCCCTTCCAGCCTGGAAACAAAGGCAAGAGGTGCTGTCTAACAGTGTAGTCTGGGCGATCTACAATGCGTCAAGCTCTTACAGCAAATATGATACCAACCATAGAAGAGTCTGAGTATTTCCAGGCCAAGAAAGAGAAACAGCAACACAATGTCCAGGATGAGATTTGGTGATGGATATGGAAGCAAAACACCTGTTAGGAAGTGAGACACACCTTAGAACATTTCAGCCATTTTGCGTACATCTATAATCTTATTATACTCTTAAGTCTCAAACGAACAGACCTTTATATACAAACATCAGACATTCAGCAATAAAGAAGGCAGCAAAGTACCAACTGTTGAGATAAAGGAGAACCTGCAGTGGTGTAGAGGAAAGCTAGCACATTAGTTAAGGCATGCCTACAGTCTTGCAGTATTGTTGTCCATCATAATTTCTCATAATTAGATACAATTATCTATTGCTGGGTGCAATTGTTTTAAAAGCGAAAGGATACAATTGGATGCTTCCCTGAAAAGAGAAAAACAGAGTTTGATCAGCATGAAACAGGAAATGTTTTGGGTGCGGGTGACAAACAATTTTATAACGGCTATGCATGCGAATGTGAACTACAGAATGAAACCAATCAATTAAAATTATGCATCTGCTGCATCAACAGAAACCCGCCTATGGAAACCTGTTCAAAAGTAATTATGAGATTGGAAAACTAATAATTAAGAGTTTGGAAGTGCATTTTCATGAAACAATATAGCGTCCTGGAAAGGGTAATCAATTATCCAGGGCAGACAGTAAAAACAACCCACCAAGTGTGGCAACACTAATAATTATAGCCTACTTTGTTATGACAAAAAACCGTTTACAAGAATAAAAAATAACGTCGATAACTCATACATCTATACTCATGCGAACCCATGGTGCACACAATGCAAATATCGTTTTATTGTGTATTAAAATATACATATCTTCAAAGAAAACTGGTTTAAAACAAAACCCCACTAAGTTTTAGAAGCAGTAGGCAAATTTGATCAGACATCTAGCCTACACAACGCCAGCAGATTGTGCTCGTTTTGAGATATACAATTTCTTACCTTACTGCAGACCATTAAGTTATTTCCATACAGTATGTACTGACATTGTGTATTTTCAATTTATATTCGGTATTTATGTTGTAAGACTTTTGCCTCATTTCTAGCCACACAGTACTTACCCCTTGCCGCCATGTTGAACTACCATGGAGACGGCGTCTGAATGGACTATCGCGAGATCTGACAACATGCTCCTCCTGCCCAGGCCCCGGTAGGCACTGAATCATCCATTATTTTCGTGGAATCCTAAATAAACAATCACCATCGTCATTATATTTCACGTACACATTCGGAGGAAATATTGTATCCTGTTAGCAGTTTTGTCAGATTCATTGTCAAAATTCTCCATGTCGCCTTAGTGTTCATTTGAGTTTATTTATCAAGAGAGGTTTGTAGATTGTCTCGTCTGGACTCTTAACATCTGCAGGTGTATCAGCTGCGCCATTCCCAAAGGAAGACTATCTCTAAAAATGATGAAAACTAATGTAGCTTATCAACTTATCGGTGTGCAGAAGTAACTCTTGGGCCAGACTTTTTCCACTTCTTATTGGCATAACTTCACGGTGAAACCTGTTGGTTGTACCTTCTATTTCTACTTGCTTTTCGATTGCTAGAAAATCCAGATGGAGAAATCGAAGGTTGTAGGCCTAGAGGCTGTAGGCTACTGTAACGTAAAGAGTATCATAGAAGCAGCACTGATATATGCTAGACCTATAACTTTTACAAACATGGATTCCTAATACATTACTCCAATGCAGTTAGTAGGGCCTAATACATTTTTGGCCTATAAATATTGTAGGCTAGGCCTACTGTAGCAAATATGAAGTTGGCTACGTTTAGAAAATAGGGCTCTTTGGTCACTTTGATCATTTTTGTGTGAGAGTTGCTTAGACTTTCAGGCTACATATTTTGCATAGGCAGTTTGAAAGACATCAGTCGATTGGTCCATTTTATGTTAATCTCCAAATTCATAAAGTCCTGTCCAAATAGGCTAGGGTAAACTGCAATAATTGTGTCCCTAAATCTAATTTGAGCCATTGTTTTCTTGCTGCCTGATATAAATGAAGCTTTCCTATTTTGGACTGCATTTATATGGCACCCCATTTTTCTAGATAATTGGTGGCTTTAAAGATCTGCGTTGCAGGGTTCAAGGAATCCTACATTATCGTGAAGCAAAGACTTCACAATCAGTTAAATGCTGCACTGAGGAGAATAAAGGAGGATTGGCACTGCAGGCAGGGCAAGACCCTTTTAGTCATTGGCTGTCTACAGGGTGTCCTGTAAGTAGATTGATGCCAATGTGCAAATAATTCTTTCCTTTTTTCTACGGACAGTAAAATAATTACATTGCTTAACATTTAGCCTTGTATTTATTGAATTTTATTTGCATTTAAACAATGTGTATAAGGACTCAAGTACATTGTAATTATGTTATATTTATAGAGTGCCATACTTTAGGGAAGTAGGTATGTGCCTATGGAAAAACACAAAAGCTAGACTGTCATCCTAACACCACAAGGTGGCAGCATTGCAGATGCAGTGTTTCATCTTCACAAAAAACTTCAGAAAGGGGTCACACGTCCTGCTGTTCTTTGCTTTCTGTTTTCTATTAATTGGTAATCAGTAACTCCCCCTTTATGATTTATGAACACATATTTCCATAACTTCATATAATTTGGACAGCATTGTTATGTTTTTCTTTGCAGCAGTATTGATCTTTGCTTTGGGATGGACTTATGCTGCCCCATCATGGAATTTCTTCTTCAGAAGGCTTGTCAGGCCTGCTTGGACAGAATGAGGTAAAAGGAAAAATTGAGTTACACCATCAAGTTTTCTGCCGGAAAAAATAGCTTCTGTAGGGAAATTCTATATTTGTGAAAACACACCATAAATAATGAAAGGTGTTGTGATGGTCATGATGATTACAACTGTCATTCTCACAATGTTCGGTGTCCAGAACAGTGAGCTTTCCTGGAATAGAACACAAGATTAGGCCTATTTATTTCAGTACACAATCCCCTCACTGATCTTCCCTTTTTCGAAAGCATACCTTTGAGTAGACCGAGTTTAAAACTGGTGCATCATAATCCTCGTTATTGTACAAACTTTCATCTGAAGAAATAAAATGAGCAGTTATTTACAGCCCTTAAAGGGATAGTTCGGTTTTTAACACATTGAGCCCCTTTCACTGGTTGTCTAAAATACAATAAAGTGGTTGACATTGAAATTTTGATGATTGCTTCTGTCTCGGCTATTTGGGAAATGTAGAATCGCCTCTGCCTGCCTTCAAAATGGCTAGCAATGGGCATGTGTTGTTTCTATCCTTAAACCCTCTATGTGTAAGTTTTATTTTTTTGCGTATGAGACTTTCTCCCATCTATCGGCGAAGTGGTATACTGCACACGTTTGAATAAAATGTATTAGCCCTTCCCTTCCAATGGTACTCATTTTGAAAATGGCGGCGCAAAATGGATATTCTCATTTGGTACCCAGCCACATCTATATATAAATGGAAATTACCAAGTTTACGGGAACACTACAATTTATTCATGGAGGTAATTACCATCGTTTTACATTATATTTTTAAAATAAAAAATGTATTTTTAATAAAAGACGAAGATAAATTGAAGATAAATCCTACACATAGTGGCTTTAAAACACTGTTTTTAAAAAAGTGCTACTCACCAAGTGGTTAGTGGTGCTCAATGATGTTCCAAAACATGTATTGTAGCGAAATAAAGCTTCTGTCATATTTTATTTGGCACTTCGTTTATTTGAAGGAGCAAACAGATTCCTATGGGACTTACAAAATGGCAAATAAAACATGACAGAAACTGTATTTTGCTACGATACTTCGGTTGGAATATCAGCAAATGCGACTAATCACTCCATGAGTAGCACTTTTTTAAAACCAGTGTTTAAAGGATAGAAACAACACATGCCCATTGCTAGACATTTTAAAGGCAGGCAGAGGCGATTCTATATTTCCCAAATAGCCGAGACAGGAGCAATCATCAAGATTTTGGTGTCAACCACTTTATTTCCTTTAAGACAACCTGTGAAAGGGGCTCAATGTGTTAAAAACCAAACTATCCCTTTAAGTTTCATGCCAAAGAACACAGAGACAACTGTACTGTTGAACACATCACATACCAACAGCTGGAATAGAGATGGCACTGGAAAGCAGTTCAGGTGCTGAGGGGAGATAGCACTAATAGTTATATACACTTATTGTGCTCCTACCGCAAAAGCGGCACATTCCCATTTGTCTTACCTTTAAGGATAGTCAGCTGGACGTTGGTCTTCAGATCGTTGAACCATCCTGGTAACTCCACACGGCAGCCATACATGCCACTGTCTCCCTCTTGCACATCTAGTATACTGAGGGAGACATCTCCATGTCTCACGCGTCCTTGGAGCTGATACCTTTCAGACAGCCTGTAAATGATTCTGCCCTGCTCATTGGTTGACAAGAGGGTGTTTGAGCACTTTGACAAAGGCACCTCTCCTCTTCCCCAGCATATGCTTGTAATGTAGTGGGTCATGGTGTTGTACTTGCAAGACAATGTAACCGTATCCCCAACCAGCGCCACTATTGTTAGACTTTGAACTGTGAAAAAACAGACATTTTTCTGGTTAAAATGCTCATTCAAATATCAAGTAATGAAGGAAATTGATTGTCACATACGTTTTTTAATGGTGTAAAACAATGTAGTGCAATTACGGGACCATCATATGGGACCTTAGCAGTAAATGACTTCAATCATGAGCAAACATGAGAATACATGTCATATATTATATGAAACACTGTGTCATTTACAAAATGAATTACCATTAAGCGAAAGCATTGAATTAATACAAATCCTTACCTCCAACAAACATGAAAAGAATAAGGCATGTTAAAAGGAAACAACACATCATCCCTGTTGCAACACTGGTTTAGGAGTTATTCTTACCAACTTCCTTATTCCCTCTAAACTGAGACAGAAGAGGTTTGCCCATGTTCACCAGTGATGTCTTGCTTTAGTCACACCTTTTCACCATATACATTTTCAAGTGCTTTTAATTCCTTAATGGGATAGTTCGGTTTTTAACACATTGAGCCCCTTTCACAGGTTGTCTAAAATGAAATAAAGTGGTTGACACCAAAATCTTGATGATTGCTCCTGTCTCGG
>JAGFZM010001920.1:126014-142544 GCA_017657215.1 Limnothrissa miodon
CATTTTAGACAACCTGTGAAAGGGGCTCAATGTGTTAAAAACCGAACTATCCCTTTAATGGGTAAAGTCATTGATAATATTTCATAAATTGCACCTTATTTTTCTCTGCATACATATACAGCTTTTGAAGAAATAAAATACTGCATATAGTATCGGTACTGTTAAGTGGTATGTTAGAAACAGCTGCTAAAAAGACAAATGTATCAAGGAACATTTTGCACTGCTTCAATACAATCTCTTTCCTCTCAGGATTGACCTGTGCAAACAACATGGCTTAATCATGATTCACACGAGAAACAAGCACAGATATGCTGAAAGCAGTTGAGTTGCAATTTATTAATTTACTGGTAGCATGTGTTTTTGAATCTCAAGTATATATTTGATACATCTGAGCTTTAAGACCTCTGAACCCTTGTCCTTGTAGCTAAAGTCACACAGCAGTGACCATGCTGTATCACTCACAACCTTGAGTTGTGGACATGTTCATAAAATCTAGTGATGTCTTGGACTATAAAGAGAAGTGTTTTTTAGAAAAGATCATTACAAACATTCCTTCCACAGCTCTTTGCTCCTTTTTGACCTTCCAAAACATTCCATCCAAGGTTTGCCCTATGCCTTTTCTTTAAGACGGAACCCAGCTGGTAGACGTAAAATTAAGTCATGTGCTTATCTAAAATCTCTGGTAGGTCACTGTTCTACATTCCACAGTGATGGCAAAATGGTATACCTGAACTCTTTTAGTGGAAGCTTTAATGTAAATGTTTTGCCTTGTCATCATATTCAGACTAAACGGCGATAGTCATCTATAATCTATGTCTGTTTCATTGTTGACATGTTAACTTTCTTAAAATAGATCCTTTCACACTGCTGTCATCACACATTAACATCCCTGCTCTCATGCGGCCATTTTAGATAGTTGCTTTGGACCAGTAGTGTCTTACTGCAGGTCACTGAAAAATACAACAAGTTCATAGTGGGACTTTGCCTGCACTCTGCATAGAAGTGATGGAAATTTGAATGTGTGCTTTCACAAGATGTCTTTAATAGGTTCTCTGTCTCCTTTAAAAGGACATGGGCCTAAAGGTCACTATGAATAGCCAAGGAGGCTGGCCATGAAGGTTAGAGAAAGGGAAAACATGTTTCCAAGAAGAAACACACACCTTAATGGGGGTGGGGGGCTTGCTGTCTCAATTACAAATATTTCAATCTACAAATTGTAACCAGCCTGATAGAGTGAGATACAGGAATGAGGGTAGGGCAAATCCTAAACCCAGATGGCTAGACACACACCCACAGCATCAAGCCAAAATGACTTATTTATCGTGCAGTGAAATAGAACAGAATTTAGGAAGAGCGCCGACACAGAGAAGCAACAGAATGCATCAAATGCAACCACTGCCAATGTAATCAAAAGCACCATTATGTTTGTAAAGAAAGCTGATGACAAATGAGTCAACAACATGTTCCCAGGGGGTCAGCCTCCTACTGCACTACTGCAGGGGAAGAATGTCCAAATGGAAACAGAGTCAAAAGCAAGATTAATACTTGTGGATGGAAACAAACTACTTCTAATTCCCATTGGGATTTTTCCCTCTTTCCAGTCTTATGTTGGGATGAGAGGCGCTGTATGTTAGAGGCACTACCGAGGATCCTTATGAGCGCATGTGAGCAATCTCTCTTAACCAAAGCACCACAGCCCAGTGCTCGGAATTAGACTGTGCTGGGTCTGAAAATGTGAGACTTTGTATAATCTGCATATCGTGTGTAGAGAACGCAAGCAACATTTGCAAATTCTTGACAGCATCACATGCCCTTACTGTGCAACATACATTCATTTGTTTTGTTGTAGTCTGAAGGATTGTTCTGGATACAGGTCTAGAGAATGTAACAAGCTCTTGAGTTGGCTATGCAGGGGAACATTTTTGTTTCCATTTCTTCAATAACTGATTTGGTCTGGCTTGAGTTGGAATTGTTTATAGCAAATGTAAGCAAATGAAATAACCTTTTCAACTTTATTATTTTCTAATAAGCGGAGGTAAACATTTGCATCAACGCTGTGATGTTGATTTAGTAATGTGGCCTAAAGTAGAAGTGAAGCCCAACTGGAGACACACTGCGTGTTCTCGCAGGGCTCATGGGCTCACGAATGCAAACGCAGCCCAGGGGAGATGCAGAGGGAGGACAAGGAGAGCACTGAACCCAACCGTGCAGTGGCAGGAAATCGGGCTGGTTTTGAAGTCATCTCAAATTAGACAGCAGTCAGTCAGTTAGTCAGGTACAGTATGTGTCACTATTCCAGCTGTCAGCTGTGGCAATGGTGTTGGAAGGAGTGAAGAAGAAGAAACATTGGGAGTGGACTTATCCTTAGTGAGGTCAGGGGCTAAACAGGGAGGCTACCATGCGGTGGGAATGTACATTTCTCACACATAACAGGAGACTCAAGGCCTAAAGAGCACAACACTCAAAGACAGATGATGGGGTATTTAAAGCCACACTATTTTTATTTTCTAAGCAAGCTTGGCAGAAGAAACTTGTATCTCCATAGGAGTTGTACTATTGGAGATTCGGAGCATATGCAGCTTTCATCTCTTCATCAAGGATGTCATTGGCACAATGCAAAGACAATGATGTGTTACAGTCCTAAAGTCCGGATTCTGCCACATTCATTACAGTTTCTGCCAAACCTCAGGTGGGACCATCTTTTTTGTCCCTGATGCATTAGACAAAGTCATGCCAAATTGCCAAGACATTTGAAATCAATGCAGTAGGCCTATCAGACATCTACTCTGGTTTAAACCTCATTTTCCTAAATGAGAAAATACTAGCTAGCTACTAAGCTACAGATTCATTTCTCTTTGACACATACAAATGTATCCCACAAACACACACACATCAAATTTTGTTGTTGTGCAAATACAAATGACAATAAAGAATACAATACCTACCCAAGTGTATAGTCTATTCTAATAGTGATTGAATTCCTAATAAGATTGGTCATCTTCTAATTTGGGGGAAAATTCAAATAATGACTAAATTAATTGAAATGACATGCATCTTTTTTTTGCTTTCGGAGCCGTTTGTTTTCTTTTTAAGTGTGAACTTTGATACAACGCCTGTGTTCACATTCAATTTCCTGTGCCTCATGCCCCAAATACTACAGAATAGAAAAAGCCTCCCACATGAAGAGATGTGATTTCTTCTCGCTTGCACAATCCTCTGCTTTGTTTAGGCAAAATGGCCCTCTGGATAGTCTTATTGGAACTCCTTGGAAACACCATGGAGACATGCACTGCATTTTGTTGGAGGTCTGCTTTGAATACCAAGAAACAGTGTTAACTGTATTTTCCCAATTGAGTGAAACATAAAACACTCTGGACAACTAGAGTAAAAGATTTAGTTGAGCCAGTAGAACAGAACATTTGCACTTGCGACTTTTTGCGGCTTTATAGATAACATAATGCTATTATTATTATATTAAATAAATATAACTAAATTATAATTTATATAATTATATACAAAACTACATGGTTTTCAGATATAAAATATTAGGTACCAAAGTAAAGAAGTGTTTTTCCAGTGCATAGATATTTCATTTTAATTCAATTCAATTCAGTTATCTGGCGCCTTTTACAGAAGCCTTGTGGTGCAGCCGTGAGCAACAGGGGATAGGAACAACTCTCATGAAGAAACAATTGTAACGGCCATAAAGCTTACATTTGGAGGGTCCAGTTACAGCTGCAGGGCCTACAGTATGGCAAGCAGGGACCTAAGATGGGCTGCACATTTTGAATTGAAAATGTATTTATTGACAGTAGCCCTCTTTAGATGAGAATAACTAATATTCCAAATCATTCAAAAGGCCTCTTATTATTTAATATAACATGTTGTGTGCAAATACAGATTTGCCTAGTAGTCCAGGCAACACTGGGGCGTCTGTGTCTTTAAGACTGCACACAGCAGCTAAGGTCAAATTTGATTGTATTTGCCAAAGAAATGTTCGAATATACATGTTTCAGTATTGTATTTAGGAGTATATTTAGCCACCATAAAACATGTCAGAACCCAGCTATGCTGCTGGGCAGATTTCAGCCTACCAATAATGACATTTCTTTTGCCTAAATGTGGAGCAGAATCCAAAAGCAACATTCTTACTCCCAGGCAAATACATTGCAAGCGGCACCAATGGAAGCTTGCCTGGTTTCATTTAATACATTTACCAGTTTACAGCATCAGAAAGAGAATAAAGCAAAATTGAGTCAATTAAATTAGTTATTTAGTTTTAACTAAGATGTTCATTCAGACAGCAACACAGAAAAACATATGAAACAATACTGTATGCCTCCCTCTATGCTATTATTAAAGCAGTGGAAAATCAAGGTCTTCAAAAGTTTGTCCTCTCGTCCTAGTAAACCTATTAGTTAAGTCATTGTTGGTTGCTGTTTAGGCTATTAAACACAATTAGAACTTGTGTGGTCTTCACACAGAGGGATACTTGTGGATCAGACAGCATGTACAGGCACAGTTCAACTACGCCAGAGTACAAAGGTCACAAACTTTGTTGTATACAGATATACAGAGCTCTCATCTAGTAATTAATTAATTAAAGCAAGGACAAAAACTTGAGGAAAAGAGCGTATCAGATTCTTTCCAATCTGGAGAATCAGTTGGCCACAAGAGGGTGGTCTCTGGGCCGCATGTGGCCCGCACATGTTGCCTGCAGGCCACCAGTTGAAAAGGCTTGACATATACTAGCCCTGTGTTCACAATTTCCTCCCCTACAATGAATCAGGACCAGGCAGTGCCAATGTAGTGTTTGTAGGGATGCATTACACATAATCTACCACACAGTCCATTATTGGTATCTGAATGTATGTGTGTGTGTGTGTTTTTAGGTTTCACTAAACTGACATGATGAGCATTGGGTAGCTGAAAGCTGAGCTGTAAATAACAGCTATTTTCTCATTTAGTCCAATTTAAAATAGGACTGCAAGTCTGAAGGGCTGTTTATACTGGAGAAAATATATAACTTCTGAAATACACTCACGTGTTGGCATGGCCACACTACAGAGGAATAAAATCCTTTGGTTCTAAATCAGGCCAAATATCATCTAAGAACATACCGAGGAATAAAGAATGTGGAACAAAGCAGCACATAACAGAAAAATTGGACAAGAGAGGCACCATGACTTGTTTGAACATTTTGAATAGAATTTAGGAATGTACCTACATACCCACCAGTGTCTATCTGAGGGTGATGGTTCTTGTTTTCCAGTCTAGCACACAAGAGGAGAGGTGAATAAAGGACTTGGAGTGTATGCAGTGATTAACTGCCTTCTTGGCAAAGCCAGGCTTTTTTTCTCATGGGAAATAAGCCGAGAAGGCTTAGATTCTTGTGTGCGTGTGTGTGTTTGTGTGTGTATGTATATGTCTCTTTCTCTGTGTGTGTGTGTGTGTGTTGGGGGATATGACTACAAAACAAAATGAAAAATAGTGAGACATATAGATCTATCTAAGATAACGAGACATTTAAGAAAAAGGGATGTTTATTTCCAGCCAGAAAACATTGATTAATATCAGTGTTAATTTGTGAGTATTTTCATTAATCACTATCAGCCTTGATATACTGTTGTTAGGGGCTGTATCAGCTTGTACACATAATCACCCTATATTAAGTCCTATAGATCACATCTCTTGATACAACTGCTGAAAATAGCTTTGGTGGCTGACAGGAAGTCTCTACTTATTCTCAGTTCCCCTTTAGGGACATGGAGTTTTGTGTATAAACAAGAGCCCATGTGCACTTGTGTCTTGCCAAATCTGATCAATAGATGGAGTTTCTGCTCTTTTCCAGATGAACCAGCCTATGATAGTGCCAACGAGGATTGTGGGAAGCTGGGGTTGCCAATCGGAGAATAGGATGAAGAAGGTATGGCCCTTTGCTAAGTGATTTGTGATATTCTACAATGCTATTTCACAGAATCCAGTTAGCCATTTTTGCCAATTAAGAATCATTTGAAGATTATATCTATAATATTTCCATATTACACTTTGAGTTGTGTTTAACTTTTGAGTTATTTGACAGTGAGCTTCTAGAAAGTTAAAATATGGTTTGATTGACCCTCTGAATGATTAATATGTCTTGAAAAGGAAATTATCATGCTGTCATTATTGCATTAGATTAGAGGTTCAGCTCTGTACTTTCAAAGAATTCCTTGTTTCTTCCAAAATTTGTCCATAGGTTTTTTTCCCCCCGTCTCAGGACATTTAATATTTCTCAGGATGAAAATATCCCGCGCCCCCTACAATAGTGGAGCTTGGCATCATCAGATGTCAAGAGAGTTATCTCCTAAACCTTTATTTTGGGATGTTTACAAACTTCCATAAAAGTTCATTTGTCTGTTCTTGGCCATTTTCCAGCGTGTAAGGACAGTCCTATGAATGTCATGGAGGGTAAAAATGCTGCAGTAAGCATTATCAGCCTGCTCTTTTAGACACAACTGGATCCTCTTGGAACAGCTTTGAACTTTATGATAATACGATAAGAAGATGATAAGTATGTCATCTCATAATACTACTGCTCTACTTATGAACCTGTCTTAAATATGACCTTGATGTCCTTAAGGAATAGGGTGTATATCTATTAGCTGTAAATGTTATTACAATCTCTTATAGTTTACTAACAATGACCATTACTGAGAAGCCCTTGTAAGAACAGTTGACTGGGCTGAATGTAACCTTAGATTTGATCTCAACCACCCACTGGCTACCAACCCAGTACAGAAACAACCCCCAGAAATTATGCCCAAAATTGGATGCAGGAAGCATGTTTAACCTCTGGAATTTTGAATATCTGACATGATCTTTTTCCCACAATCCATATCTTTGTTTACACTCCCACTGAACTCAGATCAGTGGGATAAATGTATGGATGGAAATGCTTTATAAGAACTTAGGTTGTATTCATATGGAAAAACATGGGCTACAGTATCCTATACATCTTCCTGTTCATTTAGCACTTCTTTGATGCTTATGATCTAGTGACGTTAGGGATAACTGCCGCCGAGGTGTCTTGATGTAGGGAAATAATGGACAAGCCTTGGCTAAATAACACCACTACGCCTTCATTATCTCAATGTAGGCAAGGTAAGGCAATTTATTAGTGCATTTCATCTAAAATTTCAATGTGCTGTACAAAATAAAAGCAAAGTACAGTATATAAAACACAGAAAAAATAACAAACACATAGCAAGAATAAAATTTAAAATGAATAAAGGCATAATTTAATTAAAATAAGAAAAATTAAGAGAGACATAACCTAAACTGTGTAGAGTGTAAAAAGGAAAAAATAAAGGGAATCATTAGAAGAAAGCATCTTAAAACATTTTTGAAAAAGTTGGTTGGCTAAATGTCCAATTCAGATCTAGAAGAGCTGAGATTTTGTATATATTTTTTTTCCTATAATCAGAGAGTTAACTGTTGACATAAGGTTTAGTTCGGCGCTCTTTGAGGACATTGGTTCTAGGTCTTGGGATAATTGTAATTGTGAAGTTATATTCAGTCTTATTTGATCAATTTTACCTCTGAAAAAAGATACATCTCATTTATCAAGTGAGAGAACTTCAGGTTGGGATTTATTAGGTTCTTAACCGTGGAAAATAGTACACAAGCATTGTTCAGGTTTATATCTGTAATGTGGGAGATAAAGGACTGTGTTCCTTTATGAATTTTAAATGTTTTTTTATTAATTTAATTTATCTCTTTATCGATAAGGTAATACAAAAATGATGAGACAAACCCATCCTTAACCTCCTTATCCTTAAAGGATACAAAGTCACCAAAAGATGACTGTTTTCAATATTTTGGCGACCCCTCCTCCTCTTGCTCATCACACTTGTAGAGATGATAAAATATACAATTTACAGTCTGTCTAAAGAAGTATGGTATTGGCTAGACCTACTGCATGTTGTTAATGAGCTTGATACGCATGCCTGCCTTATGTATATTCTATATTGATATGGCCCTAACAGTGCAGCCTCGGAGCGTCTAAGAGGAAGAGAAGGTATGGTCTGCCTAGGGCTCGATCTGCTCTTGCGTGCCAAGTGAGGACAGTGGGAGGCACAGTTAAGCCCATTCATATTCATTCATTTTTGCACTTCTCTGGCCTCTACCTGCTTTACTGCAATCATGCCCTATCACAATACCATCTCACACATATGGATCCCATCAGCATTTATTGAAGGGTTTATGATCTCTGCAACCCCAAATCAAGAGCTTATTAGAGGAAATCACAGAGAGGCATGGAGGGCACTGAAGGAATTGCCAAGAGATATACTCTCTGAGATGTTCCCAATGCTGTGGGATTTTTTTTTTTTTTTTTTTTTTTTGCTTGTGAAAGTTCTCCTCTGGGGTCATCATAGCAGTAGTGTAGAGAGCAAGGCTTTTCTCTCACCGCTTTAAAAGGGATCTTGATCAAAATGTAAAATTCTGTCTTATATGCAAATGCTACAATGTAAAACTTGTTTTTTTCTACACAGATGAAATGCAATTTCTATGTCACAGATGCTTGAGTTTCCGCTGAAAGTGGTCCCAAACTTTAGGCCTTGCCATACCAATAACACAGCATGCCAGCCTCTCTCCAGCATTTCCATGAAGAAGGCTTCCTGTATCACTACCGCGACCCAGGTCATCTTCCATGGCATGGACCACTACTGATCTGCCTAGAACGGAAAAGACACCATAAAGTGTGGCAGATTTCATTGCATCCAGCCTCTGCATAATTTTGCCGTTGGAAGGCAGGAAGTTGCCAAAGTCTCCTGGGTGATGTGGGTGGTAAACTGAGAAGGGGTTGTAGTGGCCACCAGTAGAGGTGCAGCCCTCACTCAGGTCCCCATACTGGTGGATATGGATGGCTCTGTGCTGTCCATCAGACTCTGGGAAGCCATGTAGATTGATAGCAACACTAAGCTTATCACCAGCATGCTCCTGCTTGAACATCACATGCCCATAAATTTTTGGCATGCCAGTGGGAAGTTTGGAATTAGGTCGCATTCTGCAGGTAGCGTAGAGAGCCCCATTGTTGTCTCTGAGTTCCGGAGGGCCTACCTCACCAGGGCTTGAACCGTCACTGAGACTCAGGCATGTAGGAGTGCCACACAGGAACACAAGCAGGAGACAGAGATGATGACCCATCATTCTGAACAAACCTACGGTAGAGAGCTTACATTAATTTGGGTCACATGAACCATTATGTTTTGCCTGCCTTGCCTACTTCACTCAATGTCGTAAAAAACTCCATTGCAATGTCGACTGCAATGGAGTTTTCTTTTTCAACTGACTTATTTTAAGTGCTGTGACAAATTCTTGATTAGCTGACAAAATAAATTTATAAATAAAAGTATTACCATAATTTAAAAATACTGCATTGTACTGCAGTATTCAAACTGGAGTTTTTTTCTACAGTATTACTGCATGGCTACGGTATGCAATAGGCTACTGTAAAATGAAAAACAACATTCATGAAAAACAACATTCATGAAAAACAACATTCATGAAAAATATTACGAACAGGCCTACTGCATTTTACTGCATTGTAGGTACAGCTCAATACAATCGTTTAGACCAAAAATACTGCATTACTAGCCTACATAAAAATACTGCATTACTACATAGAGTTGTCCTGTAAGACAACTCGTAAGGTGATACAGGAGAACTAACCCTAGTTGTTAGAAAAATGCGTAAAAATACTACTACGACACATGTTCTGTAACATCCAAAATATGGATCTGACTTTTCAGTTCGAATAGGCTACTAGAGAGGCATGAAGAAGAAAGCGCATTTCCGAAACAAATTAGGCTACCCAACGCCATAAAATGTTCTAACGCTAATTTACGCGGTTATCTCTACCTACCTGGCAAATGCAGTACTCGATTTATACCTACAACATTGTTGCCAAATGCAGGTTATTTAAAAGATTTACAGTCTATGAAAACATACCTATTGAAGAAATATGTGTGTTGATGGTTGAACAGAATCTGAAACGTTAAGAAGCTCCAACATGAAATGCCACTCCCACTAAATTATGCTTTTGTAACAATTGCTGCTTGCCACGTCTCAAACAAAGATAGCATATTCTCAGGAACAGCTTTCAGTAAAATAAAGAAGCTGAAATGTACAAGCGTTCACATAGTGTCAACCACTCACTAAAAGGGGACCTAATTCGCACTTTTGATTAGCATAGATCAGGCATGGTCAGGTAACTGGCCTTTTTCAACAAAATACCGTCTACTAACCTCAAATTTCCTCAATAAATGTCAACAGCCAATCTCTTCCTGGATTTCTGTAAATTTCGTTTTGTTAATTAGAAATTCACTCCTCAACTTATCCCCCAGGCAAAATGCTGCCAGTACTCACCTGTACAAAAGGGACAAGGGGATGATGGGTATTACCAGTGTGATGAGGGGAATTGTTCTCAACTGGCGCTCGTTATGTAGTCGTACTCAATGCATATAGTAAAATTTGATGATTATGGCACCAATGTTCTGTATTCAGTAGGCCTAATGTCAGCTATTAAAAAGCAGACTTCATGATGTCTTGGTGTTAATCCCTATAGAATTACGATACACAACCGTATAGTGGATGGAGATTTACAAAGGAAATTATGTCATGTTCACACAAACTGCCAGAATCCGTAACTAAATATCGACGTGTTTTATCTTTTAATAAACGGAAATGAACAGAAACACTAAGAGCCTGTTGCATGCGTGTTTGTGTGGTTTACGTCACTTCGTAGTAACTGTGCAGTCTGAGTGCTAGACTGTGTGAGAGCGCAGTGAGGAGGTGCACAGCGTGAGCGTGAATGTGCGCACTGCACCTCTGTCTTGCGGACTGGATGCTGAAAGATTTTAAATGTAGATGTACGACTTTCATTATGTTGCAAGAACATTTCTTACTATAACCATAACTTTAGTTCACTACGTTGGATTTTTCAGATGTCTGAATGTGTGGGAGATTACAATAATACCGGAATAGGCTGCTTATTAATATACAATTAGAAAATGGACTGATGGCGCTTTTGTCAAAATGAGAAATGTCAGTGAGGATGCAACAATCCTCCGGCAAAACGACTCTTTTCAACTTTATAATGGAATCCACTCTCCAGAAAGCCACATCAACACAACCTCGTCAACCGGAACAAATCATACTGCATTGGTACTTTGGAGAGCTGTGCCACTTGGTTTGATTTTGGGTACCTTCATCATTTTAGCCATCGTTGGAAACATTCTTGTAATATTGTCGGTGATTTGCAATAGGCACCTCCGAATCCCAACGAACTACTTTATTATAAATTTGGCAATTGCAGACTTGTTACTCGGCACAACGGTGTTGCCAGTGTCCGCAACTTTAGAAATTTTGAACTACTGGGTATTTGGGAGGATATTTTGTGACATCTGGGCTGCCCTTGATGTGCTATGTTGTACTGCGTCTATCATGAGTCTCTGTGTGATATCTATTGACCGATACATCGGAGTGAGCTACCCTTTGCAGTATCCCAACATTGTGACGGAATGCAGAGCGCTTCTTGCAATGCTAGGTGTATGGATACTATCTCTGGTGATATCCATAGGTCCTCTTCTTGGATGGAAGCAACCACCATCTCCAGACCACACCGTTTGTGTAATTACCGAGGAACCATTTTATGCGCTCTTCTCATCCTTGGGGTCTTTTTATATTCCACTAATTGTTATATTGGTCATGTATTTTCGGGTGTATATCGTTGTCAAAACGACAACCAAAAACCTTGAAGCTGGAGTCATGCGAGAGACACTAAATTCAAGTGAACTGACGCTCAGGATTCACAGAGGTTCTCAGATGCAGGACGGCAGTGGCGGAGCCAAGGGTCAAGGGCATCAAGCAAGAAATTCTCTCACAGTGAAAGTCCTCAAATTCTCTCGAGAGAAGAAAGCTGCTAAGACCCTTGGTGTTGTTGTTGGAATGTTCACTCTTTGTTGGTTGCCATTCTTCTTGTCTTTGCCCATTGGTAGGTATGGGTTTCAGGCATTGCTGATAACATGTATTGTTTGCATTGTTTAAACACTTTCTCCTACCAAAAAAAAAAAACGATCAAAAATGTACTTTAAAATATATTCACTATCTATGGTCACTTGGATTTTCTTGTTCGTTTGTTTTTTTTTGTTTGTTTTGTTTATTTATTTATTCATGTTTGCCAATAGAAAACATAGCATGTCATATTTAATGATGAATGTGTTCTTGAAATTTTGAAGAAATTAAAAAATAAGCGCCCTTTCCAAGAATTTGGCATAGACAGGCCGCAGGCATATAGGTACAGAGTGAATGAAAAAATTAAAGAAATTTTCTTAATGTCATCATTTAAGCATGGTTTAAAAACCACAGGATGCTTTAGAGGTGGTGAGAGGAGATTTCTACAGAATTTAAGGGACTTTTGGGGAAGAGGTTATACAATTTTGCAGGACCGTACCCTTTGGACAGCACATGATTTGGCTAAATTAATCCTGAAACATGGCAAAAAAAAACAATACGCACCTTTAAACTATGTTTGCACCATTAAAGAAAACTGGTCAATCTGAATTTTGACAGCTGACAGAATTCTAAACCGAGCTCTGCTTCTTTATATGAACATAATGGGGCTTTTGCTGGAAAGAAACTGACTGTCTGGTATGGAGGAAGTCTCCACTGAGTTAATCTATCTGAAGGATGATGCTCTTCAAAGCATGGGGTAAAATCTCATCAGATTACTTAGAAATAAGTCGATGGAATGCCTCATGTTTCTAGTGTAGAATTGCCTCAAAAGGTAACTAAATTGACACAAAGTGTGAAATACTGTACACATTCACCATTTATAATACATGTAAACAAAAATTGTATGTTTGCTATGACAAAGAATTGTCGAGTGTCTCTATGAAAAAAACAAGGAAATCCAAGTGATCCTTTTGACTTAATGGCTAATGGTGTTTGGAAAAAATGATCTATAAGGAAAGTATTATGTAACCACAAAAGCTACATTCATCATTGGCCATAACAGAAATGTAGGTTTCACTATAAGAAAGATTTGTGGATTTTTGACAAGCACTGGAGTGTGTGAGTCTTTAGTCATCCCACTGACACTGATGTACAGTAGGCCACTCTTTAACCCCACCGTGGCCACTGAATAGCAGGGGGAAGAAAAACAGACGTTTCCTTAATGCCTTGCGGGTGTGGTTTTTCTAATCTTTTCAGAGGAAATTAAATGCTCATGTTTTTCTGACAGGCCACTTGTGCTGTGGCCTTGCTGTGGTCAGAGAGAGTCCATGCTACCAAGGGTTATGACAACATACATTTGTTATATGACTTAATAGTTTTAAAAACCCCTTTTAGCCTGTTTCGTGTGGCTTGACCCTTCAGGCAACTGGCTGCAAGGTCACAGCTGTTCTGCTGTACTGTCTGGATTATAGGAAGTAATGCTTTCAACACAGACACAACAGTCAAACTCGGAATGAATTGAGTTTGTTAGCTTTTCCTGTGGAATGTTAATAACCCTGGAAAATGTAATTTTGAAAAAGAATGGAATCCTGTGGACTCAGTCTCAGCACCTTACCAAGAGCCAAGTTGCTCTACAGGTGAGTGCAGATACTGTAGACATGGCATATCATTACATGGCAACTCATAGTTAAGGCAACTGGACTTATTCTTGAGCTTGAACAGATGGCAGATCTGTTTCCATATTCCCACTCGGTAGCTCTGCGCAGCAGTTTTACATTTCACTCCCCTCTGATTTGGACAGCAGTGGTTTTGCTATGTCTTCTAAAGATACTTCCACATGCAAGCACAGCAGCTCACCGTGATGGAAAGCAAAAAAAGTATAACTTTCAATAGCTTCAATAACTTTCAATCTCCACAGAGCTGGAAGTTGTAGTGTCATGGTTTGTCCATGTTCTATTTGCTTCCATTTGTGAATACCCTGCTGATTCCCCTGATTCCATTATCAATGATCAATTGTGACATATCATCATGGTATCGACATCAATTCATCTTCCCCTTTTTCACATAGAAATTGCATTGCACATTGCATTACTGCTAACAGTATTAATACAGCCTCATCAGCCTCATAGTCCTTCTCCAACTGAATAACTGACGACTAGACAATGAAGATAAATACTTGAAACTAGCAAGAATGAAAACAGGATGCCATGTGCCCCTCCCAGAGGTTCTATTGTTTTTCTATTTTTTCAGTTTGTTCCCTCTCAGGAAGGAGGTTTAAAGGTCTTATGTTTTTGAAGTTTGGGCAAAAACACACTCACACATATGTTGTTGACTCTTGTCATTCTTTCTATTTTCTTCTCTTTTGATGTGTGATACCATTTAGTTATTTAGGGACACTAACAGGCAAAGACTTATATTTAACATGTGCTTATGGATGAATGAATGCCATCTTATTTCAGATTTTTCATCAGCAAAGCTAACCAAAAACTATTTTATGCACAGTTCTGAGTCTGAAAAAACAGCAACCCAGAAACATCTTGAGTTGTTGTTAGGGCTGCTGCCATATCTATGTGTCTGGGGGAGATAAATGGAGTTTCACTCAGTTTTGGTATTTTCACATGCTATTTTCACCCATGGAAACCACAGTGAATGCGGTTATGTATCATGCAAGTCAAAATGCCACTTAATAAGGGGAGTCAGGACAGACCTGTCCAGAGTGAATAGGTTTTTTTCTCAAGAATCAGTCACGAAGCTAAATGTAACCACATTTTTTCAATACCCTTCAGAATTCCTTCACATTGGTTTGTTTTTGTGTTATATTGAATTAGTGTCATGATTCTTTTGCGCAATGTGACTTTTAGTGCATGTGACATATCCCCTCTTCTGTGCTTCTTCTGTGGATTACTTTACTGTAAAAAACGTTAGTATTTTTACTATTATTATTGTTTGATTTTAATAGTTGGGAAAGCATGAAAATGCTTACGCATGACTTAACATTGCCTAGCACATACCCTCCCTAAGGAGCTGGGATCATACTTTACTCTCAGACCCTTTGACATGCTAATCCCCCGACATGTGGGTGAGATGGCTAAGATAAGAGACTTTCATCTTTTTAGACCTAGTAGCGGTTTCACATTACACTTACACATCTGCCACCTGACAGAAAGCAAATGCAGTTGGCATCCAATGGAATGCTGAGCAACTCCACAAGGTGTTTTCTGTGAGGGATAGAGGGGTTCATGAAACGTTTTAAGATCATCTTCAAAGACTGCTTTTGAAAAGCATGTTCGTTTTTTTTGGGACTTTTCCTATTGACTTTAATATTTGTACCAGTGCAACGCAGAATTGCTGAACTAACAGAATGTTTCATTGTTTACACATGCTGCCACCTACTGCAGGAACAGTGCAATGATGTCAGCCATAGTTTGTGAAGGCTGACAATACACTGTAGGTGCTCATTGGGAAACAACAATCCAACAAGTTGGAATGTTGTAAATTATGCACATCAAATGTTGTGAATGTTGCGCATTAAATAGCCATCATTTTGAACAATATTAATCAATGTAGATAGAGTTGTGTGTGCAATCAAGCAGAGGTTATATTCTGATACTGCATGTCTGTACAATGAGACATTCTATCTGACAATGTCATTTTTTTGATGAAATCTACAGGATCCTTCAACAGTGACTTGCGGCCCCCTGAGTTGGTCTTCAAAGTGATCTTCTGGCTGGGCTATTTCAACAGCTGCATGAACCCCATCATTTACCCCTGTTACAGCCGGGCCTTCAAGATGGCCTTCATTCGCATCCTCAAGTGCCAGTGGCATGAGGGCAGGCGGCCGGGCTGGCGCGGGCGTGTGCACAACTACACGAGCACCCAGTCGTGTGCCAGCAGCTCCTTGCACCGGGGCTCAGCAGGCAGCCTCCACCCAAACGACAGCAAGCGAATGCGGTCCTTGGTTCACCGGGGGTCTGGTCCCAACCCTGGACTGGCACCCTGTCCAGAAGACGGGCCTTGTCAAACCTTGGAGGTCATCTCCACCTCCACATCAGGTAATACCTCAGACTTCCAGCAGGGACTCCTGGGAACTGAAGTCCAGTCAGCACGGGCCAGCCTTCAGATTTGAACACTTTACTTCTTTGGTTGTTTGGATTTCATGTATATCACACAGTAGATTCCTATGGTCACATCCATCTATTAAATGTAGGGTAGGAAAAAATGTATATGTTTTTTTGTGTTGAATTTCTAGAGCATTTCATTATTGCAGGTGGGAAGGGGAGCAGTAGAGTAAAAGGGGCTCCAGGAAAACATCTCCTACCCTCCTTTTAGTATCCGCTTTCAATAATTGTTTACATTGTACCAGTCAGGTTTGGTTTGAAAGTAGTGATAATAAATGGATTGTTTCAAACCGTTTTCCTCATGAATGAAAAGGCTTCCATTAGTCATCTACAGGAGCACTAACCACTAGGGGCCGCTCAGGCACACTGGAGTAGAGGTACATAGACACAGCTCTGTGTGGGAGTAGAGGTACAT
>JAGFZM010001920.1:142554-219184 GCA_017657215.1 Limnothrissa miodon
GCTGGCTCAATACTGGAGTTCTACTTCCTGACAAAGCACAATTGATAAAATAGGTCATATGTGAATGTAAAATTATCTACTAAAATACTGATAAATTAGTCAGACTCACTAGCAAAATTTAACACTGTTACTCATTTGAAGGCCATGCCACTCCATTAAAGGGATTATCCGGAGTGAATCAACCCGTAGCTCTGTTGACTGAGGCTGTCGAATGGTGTCTATAGGTATCAGAATGACAGCAGTTGGTACAACGTAGACCGAATTCACGAACTGGGCGCTAACGCTAAGCATATTGCATATTGGGCATATGAAAAAGAAACTGACATGCCCTAATCAGTAAGCGCTGGCTGCCGTTTCGTTACTCGGTCTACCGTGCATGAAAATCTGTCGTTCTTATACCTATGGACAGCACTTAGCAACGTGAATCAACAGAGCTACGTGTTGTTTCACTCCGGATAATTCCTTTAAGTCTCTGGCCATTGTATTTTCCTAAATAATTATGGAGTATGGTATAGAGTAAGCTCCCTGATTGGTTTGGGCAGCTGGGCTACCTGGAAGTTGGTTTACTAAAGGATTTTTTAAATTGTTCCTTTGTATTGTCACTGTCAGTTTTCCTTCACCAATACAAGTCATAAACAATATCTAAACTTTTTTTTTGTTTTTCATATGCAAGTAAGAATTTTCATTCGGGACTTTATTTTACTGCCAGTTTACTCATTGATGTGAAGATACATGTTTTTTTTGTCAGAAAATATTTTGTATAGCCTAGTGGTTTTGTACAATCTTCTTGTTTTAATTCCTGGCATTCTAACAGATGTAAGTGGACATTCTGTGTGGTTCAGATTCACAAATTAGTAGGGAGACATAAAAACATCAGTCAACAAACAAAACAAAAAAACAGTGATGCCCTGGAGTTCATAAAGACTTGAACATGTAAATATAAAAATCTGTAGTATAAAAAAAATAACAGAGGGATTTCCTGAAATAGGATAAGAAACACAGTGAAAATACAGATAATCACATTTTCTTTGTCAGCGGGCTGATCAGCATGTAAAAAGCAACCAAATTTCCAGCTAAGAAATCCACTGACAGTTGAACAATTGTCTCCTCCACTTTAAAGGCGGCTCTTTGAGGAGAATGTCAAACAAAAAGAAACAAGACTATGGGTTTTCTACCATGTCTTACTTTGGGTAAATACTAAAGAACATTTGTGAGAGCCTTACAAACGCTTGTGCTGCTCTAATTCCCACCCCACAGTGGACAGTGATGGTAACAGAAGTTAGATGGTTGGTATTTTATGGGAAGGTCCCTCATTTGCAAAAAGACTACTGGGGAAGCTTGACCCTGAAAGAACCCATTTCGTAAAACACTCTCTTAAACAACTCCTACTTACTATCTAGGGATAAGGCTTTATTGAGGGGAAACATTTTTCATTAACAGTGTTCATGTACAGTAAAAAAAAACTAAACTAAAGAATACAAATAAAAAATGTATAAAAAGTATAAATAAACCTTAGGTAAATGGTTTCATATTCAAGTAATCCATCAAGTCCCTGATCCCTGATAGCACATGGTTGATGAAGCAGATCTGTGTAAACATCTGGAAGAAAACACTCCTCACACACGCCATTTGCGTTCAGTTCATTAGTCCATAAAAGGGCAGCAGCATTGGTCACCAAAGGGATACTAATAAGGATATCAATAAAAAGAAAAATTAAATCCCTAGGCCATAAAAGTGTCCTTTTTGAAGATAAAATGGGATTTCAAAAGCTTTTCTTCAAAGTCATCACGCCAGCATGCCCAGTGCTGGCGCTACATATGACGAGGCGAGTGAACAGAAACAGTGTTTGGACACAACTTGCTCTTTCTAGCCTCCGCAGACCCTTTGAAACACACCACTCTTCCCTGCTGGCCTCACAACACTAGGGGGTTGCACTGGGTGGGTCTCTCTGCACCGCCAGCTAGAGACAAGGCACTGGCCACACTAGTCGCAACTGATAGTGAAGCACGTGAAGCAGCTCAAGAATGCGTCCCTGCCATGTTCATGTTCAGTCGTGCTCTCCACGGACGGAGGCCAGACAGGAGAAGCCATATGGAGGCTTCACTAGATGGCCTTCCACACACAGAAACAAATAATCACAGTGACAGGAAACAAAGTTCCATTGGTTAAAGAGTAGCACCAGAAAGAGGACTCTTAAAAGTCTTCAGTGTCATGTCAGAGTGATGACCTCCACAGGCTCTTGGCTGGTGCTGGTCTTAGGTCTGTGCTTGTGCCGGTGCTCACGGAGTGTGGGGGGCAGAGGGCGAGAGGCGGACGGGGGTGGTGTGGCAAGAGAGAGGGAAAAGGTGCTGATGGCGGTGGCGCTGCTGCTGCTGCTGCTTGGGTGCTCCCGCTTGCCCTTCCTCTCTCGCTCCTGGCGTCACCTGTTGAAGCAGCCCGCGCTGAAGGTAGGGTGCGCGCCCAGGTAGCCCCCGGCAGCGTAGGCGGCCACGCTCATGCAGTGACGTGGCGGCTCGGCTGCGATGGCCACCTGCATGGAGATGGGCCCTTGGAGGGCCAGGGTGCGGGGCCCTGTCTGCAGGCCGGCAGGGAGGCTCTGGTAGGAGGGCAGGGCAGCAGCCATCTCAGAGCCAGGCAGCATGGCCATCCGGCTGTGGCTGTGCAGGAAGTCCTGAGGCACCATTGCGCCAAGCGCCTGGGGTTCAGCAGAGGCGGCGGCGGCAGCCAGCGCGTGCAGCTGGGCCAGGGAGGGAGAGTGCTGGGACAGGTGGGGGTAGTCTCGCGCCTGGAATAGCAGAGGCTGGGAGGCGGAGGAGACCGAGGAGGAGGAGGAGGAGGAGGAGGAGAGGCTGCTGGGGGTCAAGGTCGGTCGCTGCACTGCAGAGACGGGCGAGAGGTGCATGTGCTGGGCCACTGGCTGCAGAGACACCTGACTCGAGGGATGCGGAGATTTGCTTTTGTTGGCTTCTTTCACGTCATTGTCATGGGCACTGTTGAGGGAAGGTGAAGACAGGGATGAAGTTAGAAGCGACCACACACATCCATATCTTCCTATTTACTATTTACTTATTGTTACTCAAGTAGTTAGCTGACTAACTATGGTGACAAAATAACTTGTGAAGGATAACTATAGTGTATGGCAGAGAAACACTTGGCAGCCTTTTGCCGTTGGTCGGTGAGAGGTATGTCTAAACTCCGGATGAACATAGTTTAAAATGGAAAAAGGGGGTGGTGTGTTTCTTTAAACATCAACATGGATTCCTGCTACTTTTAATGAAAGCATCATTGAAACATTTGAGAGATCCTGATGACTTTCACTGAGAGTGTTTTTTTTGTGAAAAATCATGGCATTGAATACGGTGTATGCCCAGTTCACTGTGATATACTTTTATATATAGGCTAGTCTATATCAGGTATAGGCTGAGAGAGGGTAACGTATGGGCATGTAAGTATAAGAAAGCATGTGGATTGGCCTGTTTGACCTCAATAACATTTGACATAACAAGGGCTCAGGTCATAGAAGTTGCTTAAAGGTTCAAAAATCAAAAATCTAAAAATAAAGACAGGATTCTAAAAGACAGGATTGGGAGACATTTGAAAGGGCCCAGACTGTGGAGTATGATGTTTGGAGACAGAAGCTTACAGCAGCATGAGCTCAATGCACTTGGTGAGGTGATCCCAGGTGTAGCCAGTGAGCAGGTGCAGGGCCGTGGTCCAGCTGGGGGTGATCTGCAGACAGATCCTGGAGGCAGCCACACAGGCTGCCGCTACCTGGGACGGCCGGAAACTCAAGAAGGCATGATCTGGAAGAGAGGTCATAGCAGGTAAGTCTGATGGCAATCTAGCAGCCAGACCAAGTTCTAGTTCAATCATTTACACCCTCCACATCTATTTTCAATCACATCCATTTACACAGGCAGATGTACACACTTTTTTTAATAAATGACAGGAGCACTTACTAGGAGATAGCCCAGCCATTCACTATTCATGAAACAATAAAAGAAACCCCCTTATTTCATTATCAGGTAAGCTGAAGGGATCCTAAAGTGCACCTAAAGTCTGCTAAACTCTGCCTCTCCATCCAATTACCTTGCAGAGACACTTCCAGGAAGTAGTGGGTGTATTTGTCCATGAAGGCTTTGGTCTTTGAGAGGGAGGTGAGCGGCCAGCTGTTGTAGAGGTCGCCCTCCTGCACAGAGGCCTGGAGGTAGTAGTCGATGAAGTGGGCGGGCGTGGGGATGCACAGGTTCCAGTTGAAGGTCTCCAGCAGCAGCAGCTCCATCTTGATGAGGTCCCGCTTGTTCAGCACCAGGTTGAGGCTGCACATGATGCCCAGCGAATTGAGCTGCTCCAGCTTGGGCACGCGGTCCTCCTTTTCTTCAAACTTGCCTGAGGAACACATGGGGTGGGGGGGTTAGGAGGCGGTCACTGGAGGGCCTGGCCAACAACAGGGCCGATAGATGGAGCCACTACATTATGCATTCAGAGAGTAGATTCAAATATACTGCTATAGTTTTGAAATTATGGTGGTGTAATTAGTGAAAACACATTTTATTATAATTGTTCTAAGACTTAAGAGAGCAGAACATAACGTCTGAAACAGTTGAAACTGTATACTGAAAATTACAATTCTGTTCTTCATAGATGATAAAAAAAAAAATCTTATATCAACACTGGAAACAGTGTTTTGTGGACTTTCACAGACGGGCCTTGACCCTATTTGCCACTGCTGAAATATTTCCTTCCACGCTGAAGGTCAAAGCGTGAAATGTTGGGTGTAGACGCAAAAGAAGGCCAATCAGGCTCACTTATTTCAGCTGCTTCTCTCCTTCATCTCATCTCTTTGCATTAGAACACACTGACAGTCAGCTGAATGAGGGGTTTTACTTTATCAAGCTTCCTTTTAACTTCCATGTCTCTTTTTCCCTCTCTGAGCTCCTCCCCCTCTTCCTCCTTCTCCTCCTCCTCTCTCTCTCGCTCTCCCTGTCCCTCCCAGCTGCTGTCTGTGTTCATCTGGACAATCCCTGTCCGGGCTCAGCTCCTTGCCTGGTGGGAGTTTTACTGCTCTTGCCAGGCGGGCCATAAAGGCTGGAGGTCTGTGGCCCAGGCTGACTAGGGGGGCAATTAGCAAAAGCACTGTAATAACATCTAATGGCTAAAGACAGGAAATGGTCCACTCTACTCCCCGTGTGCTCTCCCAGCCTTGGCTCAGTGTTACACACTGCCTGCCTGCCTGATGGCTGGCCCAAACAGGGCTCATAGCTTTGAGCTTTTCTAACTGCCAGCTTCCACACTTGGAAAGCAAAAGAAAACTCCAAACTGCCAAATAACTTTGTTTTCCCCACTGAAAATGGTTGACACTAGATCCAGTCTGCAACAACTCTACTCAGTTTCAAGTAGATCAGGATAAGTGTGTGGGATGACACCTTCTTTCCCAGATGAGGCCTTCGAGATATGTAGTGGTGGAGGTAAAAACCTAAGGCTAAATGATCCATCATCAGTGCTATGGGCTATTGTGGAGGAAGCAGAGCCAACACAGGCAGCTACATACTGAGTCGCTCCGCTTCAAGAGACAGAAAAATAACACCAAAACAGATGCCAGTGGATTAGGAAGACTTGACAGGCAATTTACAAGCTCAATTGTTAGTAATTCCAAAAGCAAACAAGCCTTCCCTGGCTGAGGAGTAACCACTCAGACAGCCACGGGCACACAGAAATGAATGCGCTTTTACAAGACTTATTAGGCTACTAGCACAAGACCTTAAAGACCTGCTTTTAGACTGCTTTGAGGTTTCACAGAAATTATTGCAATGAATAAGATGTTTTAATTTGAACCTGAAAAATTAATGGTGTTGAATCAACTAAGCCACCAACAGAAACATTCCTAAATAAAAAGAAAAAAAGAAAACTTCAAGGTCAATGAAAAACTATTTGCAGCCTTGCAGCCCATTTGAAGTGACAGCAGTTAAAAGGGTTTTTCATACATCATGAGTTCATGCTTCCCTCACACACTTTTACACAAAACTCCACAGACAAAACCTCCACCAGATACCCAGGTCTACTTCCAGGCAAAAGATCAAGCTGACCATTTTTAATGTGAACAATTTGGAAATTGTCCAAGCATTCCTGTTAAATGACTCTGTATGTGTGTGTAGGGTTGTCCCCCATACAGTTGGCCCTTATCACATTACAGTGTTTGAAGTGTACACTCAGTTTAGCTCCAAGAACTCTACAATTAGGGCCTAACGAAACACCAAAGGACATATCCCTATATGCCTTTTGTGAAACGCTCCATTACAATACACAGCAACAGTCTACACAGCAATCCATTAGAAGAATGGTATGTAAAGGTCTTTAAACATTAGTAGGTTCATATGTAGAATAGTTTCTCTATTCATTTACAATCTATGTCTATGAGGACAGTCATTGACAACCTAAATGTTGTAATTCCTACAGAACATGTAAGAAACCAACTAAAATCATAAAAAGCTCCAAACAAAAAAATAAATAACACTGTTACAACTAAATCCATCTAAAGAAAGAAAAGGGTGACTTGACAGCCTTAAAGGAAATTCCTCTGTGCTCAGCAAAGGTCTTTAATTTGCCAGCTCGTCTTTCGTTGGGGGTGTGAAATTGGCCCCAGCTCAGCCACAGGCCTGCTCTGTGTCCCCACCCCTGGCTCAAAGCACAGACAATACAGATCTGCCCAGATCTTTGACCCAGGGTGCAAATGCATGGCAGCACACACAAGAATGCTCCCGGAGGCATCTGATAGGTTGCTGCTAAGGCCACATTATGGGAGACTATGTGGGAACAATGAAGTAAAAAGTATTCACTCTCTCTCAAGCATTGATCACATGTTATGCGCACGCACACACGCCTGTGTGTAAGCCTGTCACACAAACCTAACCATTCCTAGTATTTTATATTCAACTTCATGTATAAAAAAGGTAGAGTGGTCTAAAAAAATGCAGTAAACAGTCTCAAAATCTGCAATTCAAAAATAATTGTCTTAAGTATAGCAGTGGCTTAATTCCTTTGCATAACCATCAAACCCCCAGGGACTGGGCTTGGGGGGGGGGGTAATCTACATATCTGGGTTCCCTGCTGGGCCTTTCAGCTCAAACATGCCCCCCACCCCCATGTCTCGACGCCACACTTCTCTCTCTCTCTCTCTCTCCCCCCTTCTTCCACTCTGCCCAATATCAGGCCTCCACCTGCCTTTGAAGCTCGCTCCTTTCCTGTTCTCTCCTTTCCTCTTCGCCTCCTCCAACCCCCGAGGAAACTCAAGGCTCATTTTTTTTTAAGGAGGCCATTTCTCGGGGCCATTCAAGCCTGACTCTGACAAGGTGTGTCACAGAGGTGCAACTCCACAGGCGCATACCACAAAGGGCTTTCCTAAAACTCTCACACACCACTTCCACTTGCTGATCAAATGGGACAAATTTCAATGAATAAAAGCAACACGAATGTTTAGTTCTAAATACCTAAAGAAATGCTTCAATCAGTTAGCAGATATTTTTGGCCCTCATAAAAAATGGTCCAAAATAACACCTTAAATGTAAAATATACTTTGATGCCAGAATAAAATGAAATCTCAATAAAGGTTGGTTAGAATGAAGAATTTCAGAAAGGATTATTGAATGTTTATAAAGTTTCTACAGCTATGGTTTCTGAGCAGCTCCAATCCCATCCCCCACATGATGGTGGGCAAACCTGCTCAAAGTGCGTGTGTGTGAGTGTGTGTCACAGAGTGGTGGGGCTTTTGTTTGGGCCCAACTCGAGCAGCATATGGCAGGGGGGAGGGCTAGATGGGGGGGGGGGGGGGGGTAGCTGCTGCACTTTTAAAAGCCCCTCCACGAAGCCCTCAGACTACAGCTGAGGAGGTTCCAAAAACCCCATCAAAACACAATAAATAACCCAAACCATCCCTCTCTGACTAATAAACAAGGCCAGTGGTGCACTACTTCAGAACAATTCTCGTCTCGTTTTACAGCAGCCTTTTTTTTCAAAGTAGTAAGTCGTACACCAAGTCAAACTCTTACTGGCTGTTATTAATGACACCTGCAACTTCTGCACTGCTGTGAAATGAGCCCTTTACAGTGTACATACATATTATAAAAACTGTTGACAACATTTCATTTATACATTAACGTTTCAAATTTCCTTTGAATTACTCAATCTCATATTTCCAAACACACACAGATTCACACACAGTTCCTCCCCCACCTTCTCTAAGGCATCTTGTGAGTAGAACTTCTCCCAGTCTCACTCAGTGACAGTTTCATTAGATTAATTGCCCACGCTTCAGTGGTGCTCAAATGAACTCACGCATGGCAAAATAATACGTCATTATCACGCCCTAATCTAGGAAGGGTGCAGTGTCTAATTATTTTAGCAAGCCCATCTAATGTGGTCCATGTGGCTGTATGGCCCAACAATAACCACACTGGCTAAAGAATGTGTACATGTACTCTTCTCATCTATATGCTTAAGTGACAAACACAGATTAACATCTTATTTAATGCAATTATATTTATACAGTGCCTTTCACAATAGTATTGTCTGATGGTGCATTACACCATGTAGCAGCCAAGAGAGTGGGCAGGGAAATCCACTCCCTATCCAACAAGCAGTCCATCTATCTTTTGCCACTGTTCACTAATAACCACTCAGTTGCAGGACAGAGATTTTTCAGCGTGCAAGAAACATCCCCTAGTGCATAATGTTGTGCCACAGGCTTATAAAATGTCTACTACAAACCGACACCAGAAAATACAGCTGACAGTGTTGAGGGAAAAATGTACTAATGTGCCTCACAGTCGCTTTTTCTCCACATGACCACCACAGATGCCTTTCAATGCCAATGGTAGAGGAAGCCTGTGCATACTCACTGGCTAGGAGGAGGCAGGAGAGTGCAATGACATAGAGCTGCTTGATGGCCACATCGTAGTGGTCCATGAAGAGGTCCAGGAGGTAGACGGCCAGATGGCGGGCTGTGGCACACAGCTGGTAGCGGTTACTCAGGATGGCCAGCAAGTCTGCAAAGTATCGGCGCATGCCAATCTGGGGAGAGTGGGCATGGTAGACGGGCAACTTCAGCTCCTGAAGGGGGCAAGAAAAAAAAGATCATGGAATTAGTAATAGACAAGGCAATTAAAAAAAAATAGCTTAAGTCTCAAATTTAAGCCTCTGACCAATCCACCGTTTTATAAATGCCATAAATTATGTAATTAGAATATTAATGCACCATAAGTTTAAATGATCATAACATCATCTACTCTCAAAACATGTTTATGATGAATAGATAAAGGCTAATTAAATGCCTTTGACTTTAGGGGAGAGATTTCTTAAGCCAATAAATGAGATTCATTAGCAAGTCGTCTTGTTTTCACAAGGCTGAACACAGTAACTATTTCTTTGTAAGTGGCTTATAAAACCTCCACAAATGTTTTGTATGAACATTGTGCAAGTCTTCAATGGAACCATATTTGTAAACATATGTGCAACATATGTTTGCCCCTCTGTAATAAGTAATTAAAAACTCAATACTTATCAATAGCCTAATTGTTAAAATTAACTACAATATTATGAAAACACATGGAAGACATTGTAGCCATTAGAATAATGAGCTTAACAATAGGATATATAAAACCCTGACACTTGATAATTAGGTGAATTATTTTATTGCTATTATTTTGTTCTCCATCCAAATGGATGCGTAACACATCAACATGGTACTGTAGAACTTAATATAGGCCATTTCATGATAGCCTGCTTTGACAGCTATGCTGGAGATTGTGCACGGTGGACATAAATACTCAAATAGCAAAATATCCTAAACAAATCTTATGGTTTTTTTTTGTTGTTGTTTTTTAAATAGGCCACTGCTATGTAGGCATGTGTCTTCACGCGTGTTTCCAAAACACAGACCATGTGTCCAAATGGACAACAAGCTCCATACAAAGAATTACCGACAGAGAAAACTGATTTTTAAATTTGACAATGTTGCTTCATTAATGAGAGGCATACAAGCCAAGTGGTTAGAATGAAGAGCCGTTTTAATAAGCACAGGCCTTCATTTAAATTACTGATTAATTAATTGATGCATACCTATCCAGTATTATACAGGAGATACACAGTAACACGTATAATTCGAGCATGAACTGAATATTTCAAAAACACCATGACATACATTTACATAGGCAAGAGTGGCTATTGGAGAACAGAGACATTGTAGGCCTACATTTCAGATTAGGTTAGCTTGTGTCAGTCATTCTCTATGGGTTAAAAATCTTACTTTTATGCGGAGAGCCTGATGAATATCCGCAGCCAGTTGTCCTTTCCACCATTGCGACTCTGTTTCCATTTCTTCCCATCCAGAACGCACCAAGAGCAGGGTATGAATTCAACCCTAACAGAAAATTTGAATAACAGAATGAAATGAGCACAATTCATGTCCGTTTGGAAACATAACCTCAGTCTGGCCAAAGACTACAGCTAGATAGAGTAGGCTAAATGTTTGACAGAGAATCACAACGCGCCAGCACTATCATAATTCGAGATTTTGTTACATTGTAACGTTATCAAGTCAGCCTACCAAACAGAGAGAAATTACTCAGCAACACGACACCGGTATGTAACATTCTTGGAGGTAAGGATTTAAATGGCCATTTTAGAAGCCTAGACGTTTCGCTAGTTCATCAATTTATAGAATGCTGCTTTTTGTTACTCCGACAACTGTTCCAAGCATTACGAAAACTGTCGAGGCAGTCGGTTGGTTTGGTGATAGTCGCGTATTGCTGTCGCCCGCATGTTAACAACACCACGAGAAAGCTTGGTATTGAATAACTAAAAGCGTTATTTCGAGCTATTTAAATGGTAAATTTAAAGTAAATAACGGATAAGAAATTATAATTTAACAAGATGCAACAAACATAACACTAAAGATTGTGGCATTTCATAGTTCGTATTCACAAAACTGATAAAAGCATTTGTTACGCTCGTGCCCCTTACCACTCCGAATGCAATGCCCCGGACCCCTTTGTCTCAGACCAACATCCTGAAATTCCTCGTTGGAAGTTTTTGTTTAATCCTCCTTCAGCAAGGACCAATAAACATGTATAGGTCCACTGGAGAAGGGAGCAAAAGTAGCAAAAGTAGACAGTTCCCTTGTGAACTGTTGCCCACTTTTAACAGCTTTTCTTGTGTTTTTCCTCCAATGTGCTCAGCCACTGGACTGCTTACAGCCAGGCTGATATTGAGCTGCTCTACTTGTGAATGTCCCTATGGTCAATGGCAAAGACTTGTGGGAGATGTAGTCCGCCAGAAATGTCGAAGGTTCCTGCTTGCTCAAGACATGAATGATCCCACCACTAGATGTCTGATTTGCATTGCGTAAAGAGGCAATTTATCACAAAATTGATTGAGCCAGGCTTGTCAAGTTGTTGAGTGTCAAGAAGGCATAACAGCTCAATGACTCCCCTTTAACGATCTAATAAGCTTAATATATATGCGCGTACAAAATTAAAGTATATTTAATTGCGTTAATGTCTCGGTCTGGTTAGCCTATGTCACCACCTCTGAACAAATCTGACTTTGTTACCAGCTTTCCTATAGTTAGTGTCTCCTCTTTCCACATTGGCATGGATGAATTCAGTGAACTTAACCAACACCACTAGATGGGAGCAAATTTAAAAGGGCGCTGTTAAATGTGCACAAATACAGCAATATCATGCACAGGTGCACCATATGTGCCCTGATAGCTAAAGGAGGTGTGATCTAGCACAAAAATACGTTCTGATAGTTTGGGCATCGTAGTAACAGTGCGTGGCTGGCTGGGACAAACTTCAAACTGATTTAATGTTAGTGGTGCATACTGAAATGCTTTTTAGGTGCACAATGCGTACACGCCGAGTTTCTGTCATCTACTGGGCTATAGGCCTATTAAAAAATATTACAAATGGAAAAGATTTATGATATCCACAAAGAGGGGCTGCTTAGGCTATAGATCATAATTATTTAAAAGTGGACCTAAAGATTAAAGAGGGGCTAAGCAACGTTCTGTTTTTTTCTCTCTCACGAGCTCCCTCTAAAGACCGCTGTATTGCATTGTATTGCACTGCATTCTATTGGGGGGGACCGCTACTGTCTACCGTTGTAGACCACAGTGGCGCATTCTACACCGTTCGTTCGCCGTGTAATGGCTCATGTTAGCATCCTAAACAGTATGAAACGGATTAATTAACTGAAAAATGTTGCTTAGTGGGCCTTTAAGGTGTGGAATATATCTGTTTTGTTTTAGTAACCATTTATTTAAATCCCTGCAGTGTTCACATGGAAACTAAGGGGGAATAGAGGAAGGATCTTTTAAAAAAAGAAAAACCACAGGTTGTACATATACAATTCCAGAGGTCTAGAAGGTGAAGGTCTGAGTGGATGGTATATATTTATGTGTTTATACATAAATATATAGCCTATATATTGTGTACATTTCTTAATCTCCTTGAAAGACATTTTTCGTAACAAGACAACTAGCTGTCTAAAACAGACTGTAATTTTAATGTGATCTTGGACATCTGCATATAGTACTTTAGTGTTTTCAGGAAAAATGTCATTGCATTAAAAGAGGATATTTGTATAGAAAACAGTGGCGTTAATGAAAAGCTGAAATTGGCAGCGTTTTTCTTGGCTATATCCATCCATGTTTAAACAGACATATCAGAAACCAAACAAGATATCAAAAGATTTTTTTTTACTTATTTTGAATTAAACATGAAGTAATGTTTATACAAATTAGCACAAGAAAATAAAATAAATAGCCCTTATGAAAAGGATAGCCCTTAGGCAAGTACTCTAATGGGAAACTATAGTCCACTGGGAAATAAGCTGATATCATGATATACATGTACATGAGAAGTACATGACATAATGGACATGATGTGACTGCTGCACATTGCTGCATATACCAGCTGATGTCCATTCATACTCATCTTTTAAACTGAAAGTCCTACAGGTTTGCCCAAATTACATATAGGCCTACATGTCAATACATACACGTACACATGTCACACATGTTCACAGTCTAATTTCCTTTATTACCAAATTCCTTCTTTAACAAGCCTCTCCATACTTTGAGGCAACCATTGTAAAGTACCTTGACAGCTCATAAGAGTACAAAAGAGCTGTAATATATATAAGGGTTCTATCTTTCTTGTGGGACTCAAAAAGCTTAGGACATTTGTGCCCAGTGCCTTTGAAGTGTTCTAGTGTAACACTGTGTCATCTTCCCCTAAAACTGCAATAAATGTGACTTCCTTCCACTCCCCTAAACTAAATCTGACAGTGAATTCAAAGAAGAATGTACTTCAAAATACATTAATACAATTAATAAACACATAAAAAGAATCTTCAATGATCCAAATGTGGTGTCTCAGCAGTACCCATGATCTGTATAAAAACAGTTAACAGGTGTCAGGTGTACACATACGACACGAGTGCTGTATCCCTATTACACAATCATTTCGTGATTATAATCATTTTCAAAATTTGGTTTGGTTTTTTTTTATCACTTTTCTACTGTGAGCACTCAAAGGCCCTTATATGCCTCAAATGCACACACATGCATTCCCACACCAGCAGCAGAGGCTGCCATGCCAACCTGCTACCACAAGCAACTGGGTTTCAGTGTCTTACTCTGGGAGACTTTGATGGGGTCAAGTGGAGTGGGGCTTGAACCTGCAATCCTCTGGTTAACAAACACCTCTAGCACCTGCGCTAGCATCGGCCCAGCAAAAACACGACATAGTTATCAATATGACTACATCAATATGTTTGCTCCAGATGACTTTTGAACTCAGATGAAACCAAAATAATATCTATGCACATATTTATTTTAAAAGGATTATCTTATTGAACACTTTTACCGTATAGCGCAACGTAGAAAATAGGAAAATGTGATTACTGCAATGTTATTGAGTCCAACATACTACGTATAACGTACGTATAACTCAGGAAGCAGAGCACTCTGGTGGTCATACAGTGTTCACATCAAATGGATTCTTCATCTGCTTTTTTGTCCTCAACATCAAAGTCCTGGTCTGCATATATGAGAAATCCTGTGAAGAGACTGTCTGTCCAGTATGGGTCAAAAAATAGACCATTCTGTTCAGAGTAGAAAATCTGCAGCCAAACTTGATCTTCCTTCTTTAGACGCAAAATAGTTGACGCTGATGCCACATCATTATTGCCTGTGTTAGCATCAAAGGTTTTGATTTTATATTGACCATTGTGTACTAATCCAATAGCTAAGTGTTTGTTAGCCAAATTGATATCATAGGTGAAGAAATACACGCCCGGAATGACACATACAAACTTGCCACTGCTGGCATTATAGTGGCCTCCTTCATTCATGAGGATGCGGTTGAAACGGATGGGCAAACGCTCCTTGGGGTAACTCTTGGTCACGGCCACTGAGAAGGCAGATTGTCTTCGTGAGCCACAGTTGCAGCCTCCCATGTGCCCAGTCTCTCCAGGGTCCCCTGTGTCCCCCTTAGTTCCACTCACCCCAGCCAGACCCGGGGCTCCACGCACACCTTTCAGGCCCCTGGCTCCTGCTCTCCCCACTATGCCAAGACGGCCTTTGAGGCCAGGCTTTCCCGGATTTCCGGGTCGCCCATTGTCACCTTAAAGGAATAAACACAAACAAAAAGTCAGTACAGCAATATCACAATGATAGTTCCACACTTTTCAATAAAGGTGCCTCTGATTGGACTTCTGATTGGACAAGTACCACAGGCATATTTGTTAGTGCTGCATTTCTTGCCCAATTTCTTGCATACTGATCAAAATACATTGTCTCAATATTTCATGGCTTGTCTAATTATTGTGTGGGAAGTTTAAACATATTTTTTCATGTAACAGAGCTTTGAGGTAAGGTCATATGGAGACAAAGTTGGTGTGGCACACTGAAAACCTGCAACCTGTGTCCTTGACAACTCCTCTGTGAGAAATTGAAACAAAGGATGATGTTGATGTATGTTGAATGTGTCCCATAGAACAATCAAACAAATCATCTGTGCATGTTGGAGCGACATTTTCAAAGAACGTGATTTAAGAGAACTCTTTTTTGCCCTAGATTTGCTAGGTATACAAACATTTATCAGTGGCCCACTTCAAGTTTCTGGGAAGTTTTGCCTTCTATCGACTATTAAGTCTAAATACATGGCTAAAAATGCATGTTTTTCTTTTGGGATACACTTCATTGACAATTGTTACTTTTTGAATTCAGGGAGGATTCTTCAGACCAAATAGGCGGGCCAGGAGGTTTAGTCTATATGCTGACTATAGGTCAATTCCCTGATTAGCACTTATGGCACATACACTGTACAGACTTTGATATGCAATCCACAGCTGTATAGACTTTGTCTGTGCTGAATAGAATTGTCTGTGGAATGTTTGCTCGTGGAACGTGCTTTAAACTTAAATATTAGATAGGCTAGTTTTTTCCCCTCTAAAATAAATATTGTGGTTATTCTATGCATTTGCCAAATGTCTTAATTTTTTTTGTATATTAGGCCCAGCTTTTAAATGCACGATGCGGCCGCGGCCACTCCCCCACCCATTAAACCAGTTATTAAGGCCCAGTTATTAAGTCCCGGCCATAATTTAAGGAAATACGGGATCTCACTTTTGGACTGCACCTTGCTACTACCTCCACTCTACACTGTGGTAAAAATGAGTTCGACATCCCTGAAAATCATATTGATGAAATCAGCAGCAACAATGTAAAAGAAAAAAAAACAATGCAAAAGAGGTTATCCCTGCAGTTCAGTGCTCAGGACTAGGAAATAGCTTTAGGCATACCTCTGTCCCCCTTCTGTCCCTTCTCCCCATCCTTCCCATCTGGACCATCTTTTCCTGGAATTCCCATTCTGCCCATGATGCCAGGAATCCCAAAGGCCCCTGGTTGTCCTGGAGGCCCTTGGGGGCCAGGATAACTGCATACTAGTTGGGAAGACTGAGCAGTGAAGTTGCGTTTTTTGTTGTAGGACAGCATGTCAGTGGTGACGGGAGACAGGATGCATGTAGCCACACATAAATGAAGTACTGTGCCAACTGCAACAGACAAGTTGGTGCGGTTTCAGCTCACTTCTCCTCATAGTTTTCACACTAGCTGTATGTCTTGTCTAGAACAAATACAAATTATAGTGCCTTGTACCATAATCAATCTGACTTGTTAAATTCTCTAATGAAAACACTGTTTATATATTTTATATATAAACAGTATATAAAATTTTATATATAAACATGCATAAAACGTAGGTCAGTTGTTGCAAGAAAGACTATGGCTACCAATGTGTAAGTTGCAAGCAATTATTTAGTTACTCAACGCATTTGGAATTATACTTACTTAGCGTTCGAGGCTTGAAAGAAACTTCCGAAATACCTAAAATCGTCCTTTGTTCCATTATAAGATAGTGAGTTGACAAAATAAAACGAGAATACAATTATTTTTTACTATAGGCCTACTATGTTTTTAAACCACTCGACGCACTGTACACAAACGCAACTGGGCGATTATTCTCTCCGAGGCAATACTTTAACCATGATGTAATCGCATGTTTGCTCCAAGCTGGCGCGAATAAGTTTCCAAAGATATACAAACACTTGTCTGAACTATCGAATGTGTTTAATTATTGAAATAGCGCTCTATAGAATCCTCTATGCGCCCGCTCAAATGTTCTGTCCTGACATGTAAAAGTTCTCAGATATGGGCGTTGCAGCAATGCATTATTCCAAGATGTCCCCAGCTGTATTTAGTTGAGTCAACGCCAGATGTAAGTCGCTTCTTTCAAACAAAGCTTAGTTAATGAAAAAACAATATTGCACATTCTTTCTAAAAGATTTCAACTTACCAATTATATTTTATAGAATAGGTCGATTTCCAGACAATGTGACACCCCCAGACGCTTTTGACTAAAAGTTGGCAAACAAACTTTTCTAAATGTAGTTTTTGTACTGAATCAATTTTTGCTGATTGCAAAGCTGTGTCTTGTACATACACCCAAGAAGAGGATGCATTTGCATACATGCTGTATATTTTGAGTATTTTCAATATAAATCCCTGTATATCTTTCATGTTTCACCTTATGAAAAAAGTAAAATAGCAGAAAGTTGGATATACCTCTTGGTTAAATGAGTAATTGAATACACTCAAAAACATACCTTGAGGTAGAGTATGTGGTCCAAATGACCATACCATATAAGTTACATTACAAGTAAGTACATTGTCAGACATCGTCATGCCAACTTTTACAATAAATTGTTAATTACACCCCCTTTTTCTGATTCAGACTTAGTCTCAGTTTTAAGGCTGCATCAAAGAAACATTTAGCTTAGAGTTCATTTTGATTTAGGCACAAAAGCTGTTTTTAAGGCTTTGGGAGGCAAGTTTGCAAAGTTCCAAATAAGATAACCACATATACTCACATATAGTCTCTGTAAAAATTTTATTATACCAGGCAGTGCCAGGAGTCAAATCAATATTATTACGAACATAACTGCAGGCATTGTAAAAATGCTATTCTATTCTAAACTGAACAGAGATAACAAATCAAAACCCTATAGTAAGTTCCACCGACTAAAGTATCTTACTGTGCCATTGAAATATTTAGTTTGTGCCTAATCCAGATCTGCCTATGGTATGAAACTGGACAGGCAAGTACGGAATTGAAGAAAACCTTTTGAGATTCCTCTGAGATTGAAGGGCATATCTGTTCGAGTTCAGACTGAATTGCCCAACAGACCTAAAGTGGCTTAACGAGAAGTAAGTATACAGTATACTATAATCCACTGGTCAACCACAGATCAGGTGAAGAGTCTGGCAACCCCATAACCAACTCTACAAGAATGTTGGTCTGCTCAGGAAGGCTGGCATATGTTGGTCAACTGTGTGGGGAAGGCCAGTAAATATCTGAGAAAGGGCTTCAGAACCCAGAGAGGAAGAGAGAACTGCAGCCAAGCAGAGCGTCCCAGAGCTCACTAGGACAGGAAAGAAGCCATGGGGTCATCGGGCCGTGGGCGCTTCATGCGGAAGGCCTCCATCTCCTCCTCGGTGGGCTCCCGCACCTCCTTCAGGCTGTTGTAGGGCCGCTTCCTCTCATCCAGCTGCATCATGGCATCCACCTCATTCTGCCACTGCTCCTCCGCCAGCAGGGCCTGGTTACAGAAACATTGGATTCCAGTTAGCACACAACTACAGACTGGGCAGACACTAATGCCAAAGGCATTTCATTCTGCCAATCATAGCATTTTCCCCAAGACAGCGTCCCAACAACCCACTGAGGAGCTTCATAAAGCAGACACAATTACACGGACCTTCTTTAGCTTCTCCCTCTTCTTGGCCTCGTCTTCCTCGTCGCTGCTGTCGTTATCCTTCTTCTTATGCTTCTTGTCCTTCCTCTTCTTCTTCTTCTTGTCTTTCATCTTCTCTTGGTGAAGCTGGGGGAAAGGATACACACTGTAGCGGCGCGTATGCTAAGGCCGTTTAGCACTGAGCTACAGAAACAGAGAGCAGCGTTTTTGTTTTACCTCTAGAAGAGTCTTTGGCTTGTCCTCCTCCTCCGCATTCTCCATCCCTTCTTCAAATGGAACACAGACGGTACTCTGCAACACCAGATGGCAGCTGGTCAGGCCATTATAGTAATGACTCTATGCATGTGCATTAACACACAGAGTTGTCGGCAAATGCAATACAGACCACTCGATAACCTACCGTTGTCTTCTTGCCTGCTTCTCCCGTGCAGTAACTCTGTTTGACCATTGAGTGGCAGCATTTGAAGCCCCACATGCCGTCTTTCCAGTAGGAGCCCCAGATGCACTGAAAACACAGAAAACAGTTTCCTTTGATCTCCAAGACTACAGGAAACACTTCATCACTACACAGTCACCCATTCTCAGGGGCAGCTGAGACAGATGCCAGACGTACTGAAAGCAGCAGCGAAACAGCAGAACAAAACAGCAGCAGCATTGTAAAAGGACTACTACCGCTACTCTGTGCAGATGGAGAGACATACGGTGTGGTTGTTGATGAGAACATCCTCTTCATATTTGGAGCGGGCGATGGCCTTGTCCTGTCCTTTGAGGACGGCGCCGTGCCGAGAGTACTCCACATACTCCTCTGTCTGAGCCAGCAGCAGCTCACGGGGAGGTGCATCCAGGTGCTCTTGACCGCCATACTAAAACACAACACAACACAACTCACTAAACGTGCAGCATGCAGTACAAGACTTCTCTTACACATTTACAGTGTTGGCCGCATTGTTGAACTCTTTACGTTCTAAAGCAGTGTGAAGTTCAGGGTATTTAAAGGGATTATCCGGAGTGAATCAACCCGTAGCTCTGTGGACTGAGGCTGTCGAATGGTGTCTATAGGTATCAGAATGACAACAGTAGACCGAATTCACGAACTGGCCGCTAACGCTAAGCATATTGGGCATATGAAAACGAAACTGACATGCCCTAATTAGTTAGCGCTGGCTGCCGTTTCTGTCGTTCTTATACCTATGCATAGCACTTAGCAACGTGAATCAACAGAGCTACATGTTGTTTCACTCCAGATAATGCCTTTAACTGTAATCCTGTCTTTTTGGACAGACTCAAGACAGTCTCTGTTGGTGTTGTGGCTTGTCATAGTTTGCCATCAACACTGCCTCATCTAGTTAGTGAATGGATATGCATTCGAGATGACCTTTGCCCTTTACCCTTTCTAGGATGCTCTCCTTCTGCATCTGTTTGAAGTCCTCCTTCTTCACTTTAAAGGACTGATGCAGCAGTTCCAATTTGGTGGGGTCTGCCTGCAGATGAACCTCGGAGCCTTTGTCATAAGCCTCCCATGCAAACACTGGGGGGGGGGGGAGACATTGGACAGAGAGCAGCTTACATTGTTAGACACTTTAGTGCACTTTGCATGTCCATCTACTCTTCACATACCAACAGCCAAGAACTAAGAACTAATTACAGCGAATATCAGAATTTAATGACAAGTCTCCCAAGTACTTACACTGAGTTGAGGCCATGTTAATGGTGTCTCCAGTGTAGCGGGCAAAGTTATCCCCGGCATAGCCCACCCTGCAAAGCCGGGCACATGGTCAGAAAATGAAAGTAAGAGCAAAGAAGAGTGCAGCTATCTGGGACTGAGCACACATTATTGGCTTGGATTTGCACACATACTCTTCTGGGTTTTTCCCTGTGTTGGCATAAGGGTTCTCCCTCATGGCTCGAGTCTTTGGGTCATAGTAAGCTGAGTTTGGATCCAAGTTCCTGAGGTACTAGAATGGGAAGGTGCATAAATATAATGAGTTCATGGAGAATTCCATTCAACGTTAGACACAAGTGAATTATAGATGTAATGTATACTGGAAATGTAATGTGTACTGGATCACCACAACAAGACAAAAAGTGTTTACTCGGACATGTTTTTATATTGAAATGATTCTTAAAAGAGAGTCTGTTCTGTACCTTGGCAATGTCTTCTCTAATTCTCAGATTTCTGACAGTGATACGTCGCTTTGAGTCAAAGTTCTGTCCAGGCATGTCAATGTCATCTGCGTATTTATCCTCATCTTCATCCTCACTGTTATGTTCCCGTTCCTGCCAGACAGTCACAAGGCATCAGAAAAGAGAAAACACACACACACACACACACACACTAATACCATGACCCAATGCAGAATAGTGACGATGAACTCACCAACATTATATGAACAAGTTTTGAAAAATTTAAAGAAAAAAGAAAAAAACTTCAACTCCTGCACTGCATATTTAATAATATCTATTTTGATAGTATATTATGATAGTAACACCATACATACAGTGATAGTAACATGATATAAAAACCTACTGTCTGATCCACAAGCTTCCCTGATGCCAATTCCTCTTGCAACCTCTGTGCTTTGAGAGTACGTTTTGCCTGTTAAAAGAAAGAACCCCATGGAACAAGCATTGCTAAAATAACAAAAGCCAACACAACACAACAAAGTCAGTCCATCTTTTCCACTTCACCATTTCCACCACAAGGGAACATGGTCTCTTTTGCCGATCAAAGGGAACTTACCAGGTCAACCTTGGAATACTCTTCCACAATGCGCATGTGATCATCTGGGTCATAGCCATTCCAGCGATCCCTTTTACCATCATAATCCATGTCCAGAGTGATTTGTTGATGTTCGTCTGGAGCAATTCCTGTGCCGGTGAATTTGGCTCCCACCTTCCTTGGACGCTGTGATGAGGCAAATAATCAACTAATAAAAAAAACAAACTCAAACTCTTTCACATAGTCCCACAAGCCTTCTGCCAAGCTGTACAGAACAGACACTGAGCCAGATAGATAGATAGAACAGATAGTGAGACAGATAGATAGACTGACACATAGATAGATATATACCTTGACTTTTCATTGGGTTTTAACACCACCTGTCTGTTCATTCACTATTGTTCTCATTGACTGATTATTACTCATTGTTTATTTGCTAGTTTGGATAATAAGGCAGGGGGCTGCACCTTCATCTGTCTGCTACATAGGCTTCTGCTTTGACAGCCCTCCGTAGGAGATTTAGTTGCCCATCAACATCAAGGCAACAATTATCTGGATGCTGTGATCATAGCTGCCCATCAGCTGGACAGTGGGTTGAATGGGTCACTATGAACACAATCTTACACATTAACTCTGTTAAATATGTTGATGGGGATTCATGTGATCTCTTTAGTCCCATAATGACAGATGATGGTCTACAGTTGCACAGTTACAGCTCGCAGTCACACACACACAGGCCAGGATAGAAACTCCTGATATTTCCATCTCAAGTTTTCTGGATACAAACCCAATTCCAAAAAAGTTGGGACACTATTGTGAATAAAAACAGAATGGAATGATGTGGAAGTTCCAAATCTCAATATTTTATTCATAATACAACATAGATGGCATATCAAATGTTTAAACTGAGAAAATGTATAATTTAGAGGATTAAGTAGAATTTAAAATTTCATGGCATCAACACATCTCAAAAAGTTGGGAAAAGGCCATGTTTACACTGTGTGGAATTCCCTCTTCCTAGCTCCTAGGGACTGAGGGGACAAGTAGCTCAAGTACATTGTGGCTAAATATGCTTAAACACCCCATGTGATGCGGGTGTCCATATCATATATATATATATATATATATATATATATACACACACACACACAGAGTATATATATATTTGTTGTTTTTATTCACAATTTGTAGTGTCCCAAATTTCTTGGAATGGGGTTTATAGAAAGTGAAACCTTTCAAGCTCCAAAAAGAAGTTGTCCAGTTGCCTTTAACTGAACACACTGACTACAATGACCAAGAAGAATTTGAATCTTCACAGACAATTCTAATCTAAGCTTTTTTTAATCATTCAACAAAGACTCTATAGACCTACCTCCAGACAGTCCTTCTTCTTGTGCGTCGTGGCTCCACAATTCTCACATGCCCCCTTGCGGTATTTTGTGCTGATTGACTTCTGTGGTGACCATTAAAAACACAAACTATTACTACACATCTTAACTTCTAATATGTTATTTTATTTCAGAACTTTGACAGAATGGCGCCAACCTCCTGAACACCTCTCTTGTACCATTCCCCAATAGATGAGAACTGCTTCTGGTTTTCTTCCTGAGGCCTCTGATGCTTGAGTGTGGGTCGTTTAGAGGGGTCGATATACCAAGGCACAGATGAAATGTACTGAGGAATGTGAGGGTTGATGTCCCTAGAAGATGATGTATGAAAGTAATTACACAAATCAGCGAAGTTTCACATGCGTTCAAACCAGGTCATGTGAATTAAACTGAGTTACAGCCATCTTAAGTTAAATCCTATATCTTTTGACTCGGCAGCAGGTAAGGACTTGGATAACGCACGTCAACTTAACAGTTCTAAAGCATAGCATCTATATAGGTGTAGATGTAAAATTTTCTCAGATGTCAGCATGTCCTCTGAAAGGTAACTTACTTTCCCTCCTCATCCACTTCAGCAGGGGCATTTCCTAGTTTCCTCTGCTCCTCCAGCTCTTTCTTCTTCCTCCAGTCTTCACGGGTCATTTTCTTGGGTTCCTCCAGACCCACCACTCCCTCTTGACCAGTTTCTGGTTCCTGCTGCATGATTTCTGCAACACCGATTGAACACTTGAATTGCTAGTAGCTGGCAATAGGTAGGCTAGTTATATTTAGGCAGACATGTATGTCAGACAGCTGGCAGGTAATCCACATATGTGTGTTAGACCAAGATTTTATATTTATATTTATAATGTTTACCCTTATTCTTGCATATATGTGACATTCAATTTCAAGATGCTGGCTTTGCATTTAAAGCTAAGATGATAACGTTAGCTATTTGGTTACGTTAGCTTGCTAGTACCATTCGTGGTGGACCATTCGTTTTATCACCTGAAATGAAATGTACATTACTATCGGCATACTATCTACGTCTCCCAGCAACTGTGAATATAGTAAATAAATAGCTGATATTTACCTGCGACAATTCCACAATACGCAGTGAACACTGTTTACACGGGTTGAGCTTTTACGAACCGGAAGTAATATACAAAAGGCCAGGCCCTGGAAAAATATTATCAAATTAAAAGCACAAAATGTCTCATAAAAGCAGGAATTCCAAGCAGTTGGCTACAGTACGGCATCGAAGTCCTTCTAGGCGTCTTTGGCACGTCATACGTCGGTTGCGTTTTCGGATGTTTTATGGTTACTGGTATGAGTTCACTGCCTGTGAAAACCCGACAACACCTTTCCATATAATGAGCTCCATCCCGGAACTCTTCAAACAGTACCCTGTCATATAAAAACGGTTCTGAATCTCATCCCATGCCGGACGATTAATATAATAGGCCTAATCCTGAAAACCTGGACATGTATTTCATTTATATAAATGGTTAAAGTTAAAGTCAATCTTGGGAAAATGTGAGTTTTTCAGGCCAGGATAATTCATGGATTTTTGGTAAATTCAGGGTTTTTGAATAGTCATGGAATTTTAGTTTCTTTTCAACACAACTACTGTTAAGTTCATTAGGCTATTATGACTACAGCCAATACTCTTTTTATAGGCCTACTAGGCTATCCCACAACCTTTCATGAGCTTGAAAGACATTGTCATACTTGGTTGTAAAGGTCTTTGGTTTAATAATGACTAACGTTACAACAAATGCATTGACATAGGCTATTTCGAATGTCTAAAAAATATCATGCATGTCAACTGAATGGGTTAACATATAGGCCTAGGCCTACTTAGCCCTACTCAGAGGCGGCCCTACTTAGTCTCACTTTACTACTACCATGCTCTCTTTGCACACTTCACCTCAATAATGCTCTTTTGCACAATATTCATATTCATATACATTATATGTACAGTTGTTTACCTCAATAATGCTTTTTTGCACAATATTCATATTCATATACATCATATGTACAGTTGTTTCCCCCAATAATGCTCTCTTGCACAATACTCATATTCATATACATTATGTGTACAGTTATGGCATTTTTTTTATTTTAAATTGTACCCTTTGTAATTAATGTTAAATGTATGCATTTAGGGTCTGAGAGAAACGTAATTTTGATTTTCTGTATGTCCAGTACATATGGCAAAATTGAAAATAAAGTTGACTTGACTTGATGTATGCTTAATACAGCCTTAAGAGTGCCGTAAAGTCATGGAAGATTCACTTAAGGTCGTGAAAAAGTCATGGAAAAATGTTTCAATTTTGCAAGTGAAAAAGAGAAATAGAATTCCGATAAAATGTCCTCCTTCCATCTCAGGCCTTCCTTACATGGTGTCTCATGACGTGTATATTTCTCCTAAATTTGTAACAATAAAGATATCCTTTAACATACATTTGTAAGAATACGAAATCCCAGTTACATCTGGTGATTTTGGTATAAGTATTTGGTGCCATCTCATCTGGTATATGTATGTGAAATGTCACCCAGTAGGCCTTATATATCACACACCAATACTCTTTCCAATTTCTATGCCCATAGGAAAAGGCTTTATTTGGACATGAGAATGAGAATTGTAGCTCATAATCATATCCTGAGACTCTGCCCCTTTGAATAGAGGGTATTAGGGGAGGGATTTGGAATACTTTGGAAAAGGTTTTTTTTTGGACTCCCTGAATCTAACACACACAGTAAAAAAACACACACACACACACACACACACACACACATTATTAACCTTATCATTTTAATAGCAAAATTCCAAATACTTTAGCTTCTCAAAACTTTTTTTCAAAATGAAAACAAGTGTTACTCTAAGCTTAAAGCTGTTAGAAGTGTAAATGCTAATATGGTGTAAGCCCCTGATGTCTTATTATTGTCATTCATATATTTGTTTTTACTGAACCTGTATGGCACACGTGGTGTTTCTTTTTGCATATAAATAGCATGTATAGTGCCTCTGGAATAAGATCTTTTTTCTAATTAAAACAAAAAGCTCAGTAGTCTAGCCCCCTTAGACGTATATCAATTTTGGACTTGGCAGCAATCACTCCCTTGGTGAACTGCAGCCAATTCGTTATAATGGGAGTGAATAAAACAATGGCATTCTCCGTAAACTGGCTCTGCCTAAACACACTTTGTCATGTTTGTCATGTTAAACTAAATCAGATATGGAAGTTAAACAACTTAAACTGTAGCCTATAATCTATGTTGACCAAATCCAGATAGTATTTCGATTATTTAGAATTTATTTTAAAACATCTATGATTCTGATATATTCTAACTGAATATTGTAACAGACATATATGGCACAAAAACACAAATGCACAATGCGTATTTTCAATCATACATGTTATATATGCCCTACATATGACTAAAGCCTAAATATAGTGAAATTTGCATTATGTTGCCATGTAAAACTCATATAAGACTTCATACCGTATCCATATATGTTGTATTTGTGATTTTTAGTATGATAGTGGCCATAATTTAGCATGAAATGTCATTCTGACCTTTTAAAGTAAGGAAGATTGCCTTAAATGAATCGTGCAGTTTTTTTTATTTAATAGGGAAGCTTACAAATTTGCAATTGCTCAGATTGCAAATTGTCAGTTGCAGGGCCAACTTGAGGCTGGGTCAATCTTGTCGGGTTGCCTGTGGAGTTGGTTGCAGGGAAGAAGCAATGCATGATTAGGCGGTGGAAGGCAGGGATGACATGAAAATGGTTCTGTGGTAGCAATAAGCTATAGCAGCATAACTAAGGTATGGTGTTTGGCAAGCTAGCACTACTGCCGGGTTGTTCAGTGGCTAAGTATTAAACAGGAGGTAACAGCAGAGGCAGAGTCCTTCCCAAAAAGACCCATGAGGAGTGGTGGACCGGGCACCATCTCTAACTAAGTGGGAGCCGTAAATAGGAAATTTGAGAGTGTCCACTTTTCAAATATACTTGAAATAACAAAGAGACTAGCTTTCTGTGATCTTAAGGGTGGTCTGGAAGGGTGGTAAGGAATATGTAAGTCATTAATATATGCTGGAGCAGGGCCATTAAGAGCTTTATAGGAGGAGTAGCTATTTTAAAATAAAAATAGCTTTTTAATACAGAGCTAATAGAGAGGATAGGTTAGTTATGGTAAGAGTTTATATTTTTGGGCCCAGTGAATTCTCAAGCCGCAGCATTTTGGAGGTTTTTAATGCTGGTACTGCATCCTGAGAACAGAGCATTACACTTCTAGTATCTTTGAAATCAAGATATGCACAGTATCCAAATTTCAAATGGTTAAATATCCCCTATTACACATGTGTGAAGCAAAAATCATATCAGGCTTGGTGTGCACACAAGATATTTAAGGTGTCTCGTACACATGTCAGAAAATATAAAGGATGGAGACAAATGCAACATTATTTACATTCCTCAGATAGACATTTTTTCTTGGTTTTATAAACCTTCAATTAAATGGGCTTATGCAAGACAACGGATATCTGTCTAGACATTACTGTGCATCAGTTTCAATGTCTGCTGGGTGAAAGGAGAGCTGCAAAAATAAATAATTAGATCTAATAAAATAATTTATAACTGTAAATATATATATATATTGGTATTATATGTCTTACTTTTGTTCAATGTATGTTTATTATTATGTTATTTACTTCTTGCATCCATTTGTCTTCCGCCCATTGGCGCCTGCCAGGATGTCATAACTTTCATACAGTCTGCATACAGTGTACTGTGTGCTTGCAAGACTCTGCCAATAAGGAACAGTTGGATACAGTTTCAGTAGGAGGCCAGACTAACATTAACACTGCCTACTGCCAAAATCTTGCATAAGACCAGTGTCACTGAGTAACATTAAATGTAACCTGGTCCTGGGGATAGACTGGCTTTCATTCATTCCAACACCTGTTGGACGTGCAGCGAAGACATTTGTTGTCAATTAAATGAATTAAAAAATAATACCAATGCTCATTTGGTGGCAGCCTTCCTACTGGTTAGGGCTTCAGGCGCGAAACCAAATAGTTGCTGTTTTGGAGTGGAGTATGGCTGCTCTTAAATCTCCTTTTGGCCTGAGCAAGGCACCTAGCCCTCCCTAAGATGTCACTGTATGTGCAGGCCTCTGCCCTCTGCCCTGGTTTAGTGTGTGTTTCACCTCACTGTGTGCGTGTTCATTGTGTGCTGTGTATTTCACCAATTCATGATTGATTTAAAAGCAGAGACCACATTTCATGGGATGCAATAAGTATATATACTCTACATGCCAGATATTGTGAATGCCACAATGACAAGCTTCCTTTTCTCACCAGTTAGCCTTGTGTTATTCCTGTCTGCAAAATTGAAATCAGCATTCCTGTAAACTGCTCTTACAAACATACACACACGCACACAAACACATTATACTCCTTTTTATATAGTCAATATCACCAAATGAAGTCATGTTTTAACTTCAAAAATCAGGAAAGAAGTAAGTTTATTTATATTTTCCACCACCAAAATTAAGGACAGTTCCTGGAAATTTGAAGTCTGGTTTGGTTACTAGTTAAGGGTCTCTAACTCATCACCATCTGCATAATAGTAGCTCTGGGTCAAAGGGAATAAATCTCATGACATAAAACCTAAACCTTTTAGTCTAATACAGAAATAGCCATTGTTAAGTTAGCGCCGCCATATTGAATTTTTGGATTTATTTCTAGAATGTCATGACGCATGCCTTCACTCCTGTCTGACCAATCAGCTATCGGGACATCTACTGGGCCGTTTCAAGTACATACCCCAAAGCAGGTACTTGGTTGGTCCCTAAAAATTGCCCTGCAAAAGTTCCTTTTTTACCGGCCCAGTGGAAATGTGCATAGGCCTACTGTGAAGTTCTAGTAAAATTACCCTGAAGTTCCAACAGTGAAAATGCGGCTATAGTCACAAACTTTAAAAAACCTGTCAAAATCTCTATTAAATCAAATTCAAACATCTGATTACGGTATTAGTGTTCTTTTCAGATTAGTGTTTTTACTGTGCTTTATGTGTGTAAGATGGTTAAGGATGTCCACATATATCAGGCCTCATTAATACAGTTACCGTATAATTTAGCCATGTTGATTTTGTCAAAATACCTCTTGAAGAAAAGGTTGAAGATCCCTGCCCTAAATAGTGTGAGTGTGATCACATTACAACTGTTTTCTGTTATGACAATGCCAGTGGTTCACAGGTAACCATGGCTTATCATAGGTTTGTTGTATGGTCTCAGTGAAGGCAAATGAAGAGGTCATTACTGTCCCTTGTTAATGCAATTCCAACCTTGTCCACATCTTATTTCTAAATAGATGCATGCTTTAACTGATACCCTTCCTAAAAGATATATCTACCCCAACCCCTTGGGAAAGTTAAAAAAGTCTTGAAACATGAGAGTAGGTAAGAGTTATATATTTGTGTTTGTCAAATATACCATGCAATTTGAAATACTCTTAGAGATACAGAGCCCTGGTTCATCATGCCAAAGATAGAATCAGGGTGGTTGAGGTTTAGGAACTAAGCTTTATTTGCCTATAGGAGACAGAAGTCTTTCTGTTGGAGGTGTATCAACTGGACTTTTGGGTTGGAGACAGTAAGCTTTATCTGCTATATTCTCTCATACCAAAACCCTCCCATTGTAGGTGCCTGAGATTCTTTCCCCATGAGTTATACAGTGCCTGCACATATGGTGCAGTGCTTTGACAAGGTACATTTAGTGAGAAGATAGAATTATACTGATTTGAATGGAGGGTATGAATAAAGCAATGCGTTTTGAGCCTTGTCTAGATCTTATTGTTACTATAATTGAAGGCAATAGCTGTCTAATGACAAAGTGTTTTTTTACAGGGTCACTTATACATTCAAATGTGGGTGAGTAGCACTATAGAGGGATTTGCACACAGCTACACCATACCCTTTAATTATGTCTGAATCAGACTCAAGAACTCTGTATATGACGTGCATTTTGATAAGTGCCTTAGAGCTGACATTTTGTGTCCCTTGTGCCGTCAAACATACGATTGAGTTTGTTCCTTTGATAGCATTGGTCTAAATTTAGAGGGGCCCTGTGACTGTTGGCACAGCGTGTCAGATTCCTTTGCTATGCTGCACAGGCACCTGCTGTGAGCTATAACCCTACACTCAGTCTGTGTGCAGACCATGGAGCCACTGCCAAACATCAGTCATTAAAAAATCCAGGTCAGATTTATTAAGTCCTTTTTTGCAGTGACCAAAAGGGAGGGGTCGGTGTGTTCTGCTTTCCTTGTTTCTAATCTCCCATCTTTTAAAGATGTTGTATATTTTTATAATGTGGTGTCAATATGTCTTTCAAAGCGGCAGGGGAACCAAATGTATCCAGACTGACTCTGTGGTCAGTGGAGACTTTGCTGAAGCGCTGGGTGCTGGAAGAGGACACTGGCCCAGACGAGGGGTCAGTGAGGGACTGTAGACATAGTCTTCCCCTGGGACAGCTATCGGCTGGAGGTAGAGTTCAGTTCACACCACTTCTGCTCTCTCTAGATGCACTCATGTGGGTGAGTTCAACCCTGTCAAAGAGAAGGCAACTGCAATGAACAGGTATTTGGTCTCAATACTTTACTATGTTATGTGTGCTAAGAATGCCATTGAGCCATTGTGCCATTGAAAGCTGGATGTAGTTATGGTACTTGGAGTATTTATGTGATATAGGACTTAAATTATGACATCTCAAAATGGGTTGACATAACCATGGTTTTACAAATTAAAATCCTTTTTTAGGTTTATGAATCTGATATATCATACTTGATATATAGGAGCCATGTTTTAACAAATTCAAGCTAAGAAGATACAAGTTGTTTTTTAGTTGGTTTTGATTCAACTTTGTTATGCTTTAGATAAAGGGAGCATCTTGAGGAAAAAATATATGTATGTGTTTAACTTGGGTAAATTAAATGCACCTACAGATTATGATCTTTGTACAGATTATGATCTTTGTCTCATGCTTGTGGCTAAGTATATACATTAATCAAACATCATCTCATATCTCTAAGCACTCACTCATATCATATCATCAGAAATCTTGTATTATATTGCATTTGAAAAAAATAAATGTTGTAAATAATTAAAAATCATATTGTTATTACAGTTTATTGATATTATATCTTAGCAGATGGTCATTTAGATGCATGTTAAATTTCCAGGCTGTGCAGACTGACATAAAGACTTACAGTGAATTTATTTTAACTGAATGCCTCACACCATTAATTCATTTTACAGAACTCACATTATTCAGGACTTTCAGCAACATCCCTCTCTAGACCTGGCAGTGTGTGCTTCAGATTTGTCTACATACTCCAACTTATTGGCACTTGCACACACTGCACCACTGCATCCTATGACACTGGGGTTTGCCAAGAAGCAATGGAAAGCTGGGTCCTAGAGGGGGACAGCTACTCATTCCTCAGCAGTGCTCCTCGCACAATCAATCTGCAAAGCAGGGACCGTCCAAATCTCGTTGAGATCTTTGATATCACCAGAATCCCAGGTCAACGTAATGCAATTTCTGAGACCACATGCCTCTGTGACATCTTTGGTGATGACGGTGAAGTGAATTCCATTTCAAGTAGCCCAGCCTCATCGTCTGTTTTAAAAAGGGAAGTTGGGGAAGTGACACTTGTGGACAATACTAACAATTCATCAGGATTTTATCACACAGCCAATGACTGTACACTCAAAACCCATTTGAACTCATCTGCAGTAGTGAGATCTCAAACAGATAGTCTTCATAAGAGCAAACCGTCACAAAAAACTGACCCTTTGGAATCTAACTTTGAACCTGAACGCACTATAGTGTTCTCTGGAAGTCAAGAAGTGAATACAGTTTCCTTGAGAGAGGCCTCTTCCATTAGTGAACCTTCAACTCCAGTAATAATCAAAACCACTGACGAATCTCAACAGAAAAAGCTTGAAAAGCGGTCATTACAACCACAGCCAACTGCAGGCTATATTTCTGAGACCGAGGACTTCTCTCAGAATGCGCTAGGACAAATAGTCTCTCCATTCAACAGAGCAAATATTTGTCCTATTCCTGTATTTTCAATCATACCTGAATTTAGAGACAGTCCTCAATTTTTCTGCGGGACTAGTGATACAAAAATATCTGCAGATAAACTACTGGAAACTGAATCTGATACAACTTTTTCGTCTGAACCTCAGGAAAAATCTTGTCCATCTGAACAAAACATCACAGTCTCATCTTCCCAGGAAGTGTTTGAGGTAGACCATCTTGAAGAAGCACACAACATCCCCTCAACAGTGACCAGTAATAGCATTTCCTCATCACTCACAAAAGCTGAGAAAGCAACTCAGGACAAAGTTACTAATTTATCTGAACGTAAAGCTAACTTATCATTACCAGAGCCTGTGACAGGGGAAAATTCACCTGAATCTACACTATTAACAGATTTGTCCTCACCTGAAGCCATAGAAGTTACCAATATACATGGAACTAACAAAATAGTTAATTTCCCCTCATCAGAGCCCATATTAATCAGTGATCTCCCTGAGCTTCCAGATACTGCAAGTTTGCTTAAGTCTGAAGTAGATACTGGTTCAGCCGAGCTTAAAACACCTGAGCCCGAAGCATTAACTAATTTACCTGAGTCTACAGTATTACATTTTTCTGAAGTCACTGGGTCAGGAACAGGATTTACAACCACAGAAATCTATTCAGTAGAACCTGATCTAGAAGCTAACCTCACTTCATCTGAACATACAGAAATTGTTCATTCAGAAAAACCTGAATTAACAACTAATTTCACTTCATCTGAACCAATCGAAGTAGTCAATACATCAAAAGCTGAGCCTGAAGCTGACTTCACTTTATCAGAATTAACAGAAGTTCATTCACCAGAACCCAAACTAAGAAATAACTTCACTGATTTGATAGAAACTGCAAACTCACCAGAACCTGAACTAAAAAATAACCATACTACTCCTGAACCCACAAAAAAAGATAATTCCTCAGAATCTGAATTATCTAATTTAGCTTTCACTGATTTCACCATTAATTCACCAGAACCTGAAAACATCACTTACTTCTCTTCACCTGAACCTCCCACAATTCCCAACTCATCTGAACTTGAAACAGTTACTTCTACTTCACCACAACTTACACAATTTAGTAGTTTACCTGACTCTGCTTTAATAGCTAATTCAGTAGAATCCGTTGTAGTGACTGATGCACTAATGTTTGTTGTAAATTCGCCTGAGCCCAATTCATCTGAATCCCCAGAAAGAGCCATTACAGCTCAACCCATCACTTTTTCATCAGAGCCTAATGTAATTGCTCCAACAGAGCCCGTAGGAGACTCTCCAGAACCCTTAGTGGTGGCTGTTACATCTGAAACAATATTTGTTGCAACTTCTTCCACAACCACAAGTATTTCTTCCGTATCATCTACCCCAGAGCCCACTAAAATCTACCAGTCTTCAGAGCCCATGATAATAACCCCAGAATTTGTTATAAAATCCCCAGCACCAATGCTTAGTCCCACCTGCCCATCACCTGAAATTCACGTGACTTACTCAGATGAACCCAGAACAACCCCTTCTCCGTCTGAGAATACGAGAAGGAGCTCCTCTTCTGACACAAGAGGCATGTCTAACTCACCATATTCAGGCCATGCACCCTCCCCAATGGACTCAAGGAGAATGATGCTGACCCCTGAGATGAGCAACACCACCCATGCCAACATGAGAAACCTTTCACCTGAATTTACAAGTAGAACTCCTTCGCCTCACAGAAGTACAGCATCACCTCAGGTGACAGGTTTGACATACAGCATTGTGTCATCCACTAGCAGACTCATGGCAGAATCACCTGAAATTAAGGGTATAAGCTGTAGCATTTTACCCACTGAGTTGAAGCCAGGAGCACAGTCACCAGACTGCCTTTCTGTCAGAAGCCCTGAAAGCTCAAGTCTGCTGGAGACCCGGAATACTACCCCGTTCTCAGAGCTGAAGGACATCTGTTCCTCACCTGAATTGAACAATGTCACCCCTGAGCCAGAACGTTGTGTTTCAGAATGCTCTCTTGAATTGTGGTCCCCAAGCTCTCTGTCTGCAGTGAGAGATAGACTGTCTTCTCCAGATTTACAGAATAGAACTTTGTCACCAGACATTGCTGTAGCACATTATTCCCCCATTCCACCATTCTCACCTGGGCAAGGGCAGAAATCAAGCACACCTGATAAAAGTTATGCTGGGGACTATTCCACTACTGAATACCATTGCCTTTCACCAATCATTGTGAAAAGTGGAGTAAGCCCTCTTTCAGAGATTATGAGCAAAGGACAACAAGAGTCTCCCCTTTCTTTTAAAAGTATAACACCCTTAATTGAACCTAAGTTAAAAGATGAACCACAAGAAGAAGATATTTGTGGGCTGGATCCTCGTTCAAAGATAGATGCATCACCAAACAATCAGTACAGCCCAATCAATAGGCAAAGTCCTGCAGCAGAATCCTTAAGAAAATACCCAACACTAATGCAAGTAGATACTAACATCATTACAGAAAATAAATCTAAATCAACACAGTATGAGAACCCCTCAAATTCACCAGCGTGGCCCTCTTGTGAAATGCCCTCTAAAGAGGAGCAGAATTGTTGTTGGGAAAACAATGAAAGATGGAAGCCAGAAACATCTGAAAGACAACTAGTAGGTGTGAGGACAAGCCCCATGGAATTGCCATGCAGGGAAAGCCCCACTGTCAGCCATGGTGATGGCAGTGGGGAATATGAGCACTGTCCATGCCAGGACAGGGAAGAGTGTAGGAACAGGGAGGGTGAGGAGAGAAAGGCGTCAGTTCAGGGGGAGGGGAGGAGCAGAGAGGCGGGTTACAGAGAGGAACAGGTTGAGCTGTCATTCAGTGCCAGGAATAGAAAAGGGCCTGCCAGCTACAGTGCAGCTCCCAAAAGCAGGGATCCAAAGCTGGGAATTCCTACTCGTGGTTATTCAGAGTGGCTCCTCGCAACACGACAGCAACAGAGTCAGATCAGAGCTCAGACTTTGCAGCAAGAGAACAAGGCTGGTGCCAGAAGGTTAAAAACAGTCCCCCGACGCAATATCACTGGGCCTGATCACACCAGTGAGACCTCGAGTATGGGGAGTGAATTTGATGAGGCTGACAGTGAGGTAAAGTGGCTGACCAATGAGGCTTTCAGTAGTCTCTCAAGCTCTCAGGTGGATTACCTAGACATGTACAACTCCAGCCACAGGTCGTCTACAAATGCCTCACAGCCCTCTACTCAGGAGAGCCCAGGTGCAGCAGCATGGTTGTCCTACGCAGACCTCCATGGCTCAGGTCAAGGTGAAAGTGACGAGGTCTCACGTCAGCAGTCTTATGTGCCACCCCTTGGTTCCTTGGATCCTTCTAAGCGCTTTGAGCTGGGAAGTTTTGAGTGTGTAGATGTGGCTTTGGAGAGCAAAGAGGAGGCCAGGAAAGGCAAAAGAACTGTTCCCAAAAGGCAGATTCAGCTCATGAGACGAGGCAGCAGTGAATCAAAGATGAAGGAAAATGTAGAGTGTGTTTTGGATTCTCCCTCTTTGGAAAGGCATTTTCAGGATGTGTGGCAACACAGTACACCAGTAACCAGCGAGGAGGACATAACAGCAGATGTCCCTGACATTGATCAACCTGATCAAAAGCAGAGGATCCAGAAATCTTTGTCCCTGGATGAGACATCTAGTAAAACTAAAATTGCCTCATGTCTTATCAAGAATATACTCTCTAAGAAAATGCAAAGTGAGGGCAATCAAACTACACACAATAAAGAAGATTTTAGTCCATCTGAGGATATAAACAAGTTCTCTGGGAATACATCCCCACCTCTTGAGAGAGAAGACTCTGAGCATGACAATGATAAGTCCAGCCAATTTTCAGACAACAGCCTGCCACCTGTGAAACCACCGATAAAACAAGAGCAAAGTTCACCACAGGTAGCTAAAAGAGGTGCTGCACCCAAAGTGCCCCCTAAGCCAGTTCATTACACTTTACCTCCTCTGCCTTATGATATTTCAGTGAGGACTGGACCACAGGACAAAAAGACAGGCAAGAAAGAAAGTCCTATAGATGCCCCTGTAGAGGGCAGAAAAACAAAGGAATGGGAGTCTGACTACGGGGGACGGTGGGCTGCTAATAGTAATTCTGGAAGCAAGTGCAGCCATGACTCAGCAAATGTCAGTGCCGGGAACACAGGGACGACTGCCACCCGAGCTCTGGGTATGTCAAGTGGTATGATAAACAGGGACAAGGAATGCCATGCAAGGCTAGAAAATCATAAACAACACAGTGGCAGTAGCATGTTTATGTCCAAAACACCAGAAATAATGTTAAAGCCATGCACGGCAAAGGAAAAAAAACAGGCCTCAGTGAAAGTGTCTATGTCTCCTTCGTGTAGCCTGGAGAGAAAAACTGGTGACAGCCAGGAAATAGTTCTGGATGAGGAGCAGGAGGAGGCAGAATTAGAGGCTGAGACAGAGCAAACTGAAGATGGATGTGACACAAACAAAATAAAGAAACCCATGCATAAAGTGCGGGATGTAAGAAGACTTGTTAAAAATACATATAACCTTTCTTTTAAAGCTGCAGCCCCTGTCAATTCACTACAAGAGAGTGAGCCACATGTTCAGGAGGAGACAGTGCCTGTCAAACCTGTCCCAATGCAAATTAACTGCAAAGCTATTAGCAGGAAGGAAAATAAAGAACAGTCTCAAGAAAGTTCACAGTCTTTAAGCACATTTAAGAAAGCTCAAGATCAGGGGTCAAGAAAAACAAAGATACCTGCAGGGCTTCCTCAAATTCCCCTAAAGGCAACTCAAGCCAACACACTTAAGACCTCAGACTTGCCAAGCAAAGGACCAGTTACTGTTGGTCCAAAAAAGGGGGCCAATACTGTTGACACTGTAGATGCATCCAGTCCAATGGAGAAAGACTCACATGAGACTGAACAACACCCAAAACTGAGCAGCTCTCCTCAAATTCCCAGTAAAGTGTCAAAACTTTTATTTCATCCAGACGGCTCTTCTAAAGCCACTCCAATTCCAGATGCTCCACCTTCCCCGCATCTAATGGCTTCAAGCAGCAGCCACTCTGTATCTATGATACGCAGGGAAAAGGGGATGCAAGCTGATATTGGAGTGTGTGACCTTGTGAGTGAAGGAAATAGCAATGCATTTAAACATGTTAATAGGATTGAGGTGCCACTACAGACATCATGCATGGGTGAAACCATAGGAGAGACACACAGAAAGGAGGGAGATACAGCCCAGTATTCTGCTGCTTCATGTCCAAGGCTAGACAAGCATGTGCCCGAGCATGAAAGCTCCCTAAAACCACAGGAACAGGAGAAGAGACTTCCAAAAGTGACATTTGAGGAGAATCAGCCATCAACTTTAAGTGCCATACAGAGATTACCTGATGCTGGCAACCTGCCTGTCTCCGACATTGCCACCCTCAGAAAAGACACCACTTTATCAGTGGCAACAAATAAAAGCCAGCCTGTTACAGAGGTGAAGCCTGTATGTGGGGAAGTGAGCCTTCGTGCATTGCAAAAGAAATCAAAAGAGATAGAACTTCCTATTCAAGTTAGATCAATATCATATGACAGGCCTAAACCAGTGCTTCCCACAAAACCAAGCTGCAAGCAGCCACTTATAGAGATAAGATCAATATCAAATGACAAAACAAGAGCAGACAAGCTACAGCCTGCAGTGGAAAGAAATCAGAACTCAGAGGAGCAAAAGCTTGAAGCATTTGCACATGACGAGCCCATGACAAAATCAGCATCACCAGCCCATGCAAATAAATTAGCAGTATCAGCCCGCTCAAGCTACCGGCCTCCCCCAAACAAAATGGCAACAGTATCCAGCTTGGCTCAAAAGCCAACTGCATTTGAAAATCTTAATGACAAGCAGACACATGAAGCAACCACATCACAAGCCACTAAAACTCAGTGCCCCACTATGTCAACTTCCACAAGAATCCCAGGACAAGCCATCATCTTGGACAAACCAAGCAACCTTGGGGCATCCATTATCACAGGTCTTCAAGAGCAAGTGATGCCAGCCAGCTCCAGTGGCTCTGTCCAAACAGTGGAGCCACTGATAGCACAAGCTCCCAGCTACACAGAGCAGCTAGCTGTGAAATCAGCTGGCAGTCAGGTTCCAAGGGAGGACTTCCGTTTCTATGCTTCAGATGACCCGCCAAGCTACGATGACCGAGAGAGTTTCAGCCCATACCTCCTGCCAGACTTACCGCAAAGGAGAGCAAACAGATACCACCCCAACAGCAGGCCTCTACCGTGCTCATGCACTGCAGCCTGCTCCACCCATCCTGGCCATCCCCGCCTCAGTCCACACACTCGCACTCCTCCCATGGCTTCACATTCACCAGGACAGACCCTGCCCTACCTAGGGGTTCCACCTCAAGCCCAAGTGCGCCCTCATCAGTGCAGACCAGACGGCCAGCCTTTGAGCTACAAACCAGGCTCACCTAAAGCCCCTATGCTGAACCCCCCTCAGCCTCCAACCATGTTCCAGCCTATACATCACCCACCATCCTGCCCTGGCGCTCTGCTGCATCCATCTGGGGATGAGCGGCAGTCTCTTGCTGGTCAGCATGGGGACCGGCGCGCAGCCCATCATCCTCCCCAGCAGCAGCAGCCATCAGGTGCCAGTGGGGGGCCATACAGTGACCATCTCCATCCATCCAGCATGCCCCCCATAGAGTCTCGACCCCAGTACCTCTGCAGTCCACACGACTTGGCCTCCTCATATGGCCCAGAGTATGGGACTGATGGGTCAGGTGGGGGTAATGTCATGTACCCAGACAGTGGATATGGACAAGGTCCTCGACGTGTTCTCCTAGACCCTGACACAGGGAAGTATTTTTATATTGAGGTTCCTATGCAGCCCCTCAGAAAGATGCTGTTTGACCCGGAAACTGGACAATATGTAGAGGTGCTGATCCCCCAGCAGGCTCTCTCCCACTCAGGCCTGTATCCTCCACCTGCAGCCTCGTACTCCTCACTGCATGGCCCGAGTATGTACGCCCCTCAGTACCTCCCTTACCCTGTCCCAAGCCATCCCCAAACTTCTCACCCTCCTCGAAACCCTGAGCCCCCTGTTCCCACAACACGTCATCAAAACAGCATGGGTTATGGGAATCCAGGAGGCCAGGTGCCAAAGTCTGAGCTGCAAAACCAGCCACCTCTGGATCAGGGCTACTTGGAAAGCATGTATTATATTCCAACAGGAATGAATGCAAGCCCAAACCCCTCACCATCAGACTGCTATCATAAGCCCCCTAACCTGCCTAATTCAGGGAGTAGAAGATCTTAAGGAGATAGACTTTAACTGTTCCCATTCACAAGCAGTTTTTTTCTGGTGTAACAAGGGAGGCTGTGCCACCCAGCATAAAATGGCACCGGTCCACGAATTAGGGTAATTGAATTGTCTATGATGAGCCTGTGTATGAAATTGTGCACTATTATCATAGCTCCTTACTCCCAGCCTTACTCTATCATTTGGTTTTACTTAATTATAATCACATAATTTCAGTGTGGCATCTTCTTTTTGTTTCCCCCAGTGCCTCTTACAGTATTTGTTATACAGTATATAGTAAAATGGACTATTCTTAAATACTTAGACTTAAAAATAAAAAAAGATAAAAGAGTCAAGAAGTTAAGAGGCCTCACCTGTCCACAACGGGTAATATCAGTAAATAGTTATTCTAGTAATCTTTGTGTTAGAGGTTGTTTTATGTCTACATTTAAAAGTATTATTATTTGAAACTATTGATAGGTCAATATATTATTTTTTCACCTGAAGTAGGCTACACATGTAAACAAAAATCCCATTAACACCTGTGCAAGCACTTTTAATGTTTTTTGGTGGAGTACAATTTGTGTGCACAAGAATAAAAGTCGTATATTTCGTTTTTTACTGAAAGAGTAAGAAATAAAGTTGTGTAGATCTGCTGTAATTAAAATGTTTGGATACATTTTTTACACAAGAATTCTACACTCACTTTTTTGTCTGTCCTGAAATCAAAATGACTGTTTAACCAAATCTATCAATAAAGAGGCAACATATAATGAATAAAATATTGGCTAATATTTTGTAGATTTTAGAGCATCTCTATTGGATTATTCCTCCTCTCACAATTGTTTAGCATTGCAATTACTTTACTTTTACGGTAAATTAGACTAGAGCACATGAAGAAAAATTGTGACTGTGGACTACACACAAATTCCTTCTAGTAATAATTATGTTCACATTTATGCATTTAGATGCTCAAAACTTTTTTCTAAGCAGACAGTTAAGTCCTTAAAGGACGATGATCCGAATTCGAAGCTGAAGAATAAACATCAAGAAAGCATGAGAGTGGAAAATGGCTGAAACACAAGAGCAGACCTTTGATTGTCTTCAAGTGGTATTAAGAGTAAAAATGCTCTCAAGTAGACTGAAATACAGTGAACACATCTGCTTTTATATGTATTTTTTGGTGCCGAAGCAAGACTCTCTGTCGATAGCATGTCATAGCCTTGCATAATGGAGCATCATTAAGGGTATGAGTGATCATGGCAAGCACTGGCTAAGACACTAGTCATGGGGAGCCTCCTACAGTAGAGTTCAGAAAATACTTTAGAAAAGAGTGCCATCTCATGGAGAAAAAAAACTTTTAAGACTTAGTCATTAAATTTATAGCTAACTTTATATAGATACTAAAACATTTTAGGCCTTCATTTTACAAACTTCGAGGCAGCTGTAGCCTACAGGTTAGGGCTAGGGTTTGAAATAGATTGCTGGTGCGATCCCCAACTTACCCAGACGCTGCTGTAAAAGGCATGTGTATTTTACAGTTTGTAAATGATTGACCAAATTCATGATACATGATTGACCGAATTTGCCTCAAGGGATCAAAAGAGTATACTTACACATATACACTATAATTATCACAATTGAGCCCAATACTGTGGAAATATGGTTAAGCTACTTGAGACTAAAAGACTTATATCAAAGGAAAGGTGTAATTTAAAGTTCAACAAAAACATATAACTGACTAACATTGAGAACTGATGCTAAAGAGATTTGAGAATTTGAAAACTAATGCTAAATAGAGATTAAGAATGAAAAAAGGAGGTGCTGAATTCAACCAGCAGTTACACAGAGATTGTCACTTGTCAATTTATTTTTTATGTACCTGTCTGTACACCGACTAAGTGTTTGAAAATGATAGTTAGGAATCAAATCATGTTTCAAATTGTTTACAACAGCACTTTGCAACTTTGAAAAACAGGGCTTTAGACTGACTAACTCTGGACTATCCCCTGAATAACACAGACATTTCTGCTCTCATCTGCCAGAAGTGAGCCAGACCAAGGCCAGACCCAGACGTGTGTCAGGAGTTGTCTGTGTCAGATCCACACACTTTCCAGGCATTTAGGCTTGTTCAAAAATACCAGACACACATAAAAGTATCAACACTGCTGACTCAGCGTGTTTCTCCAGCTGGTTGACACAGACTTATTAAAGAGAGATGACCTCTGTAAGTACATGAGCTGAGTTGCTCTGTTGTCATCAAAACAAACACTAAAGTGCGGAAAACAAGGCTTGCAAACAGGTGTTATGTCTGAATTCAAAGATAAAGCCAGCTGTTGTTTGCCTGTGTGGGGGAGGCTGGGACCTGTATCATTCACAGCAGAGGAAGGTGTGGGCCTCCTGATACGTTCCCCACAAAATATATATGGTGGTGTGTCATTCACAATGAGCACATAAGTAAAATTGTATTGCGTCATTTCTCTCTATTTATAAGTAGTATCTGAAAAGTATACAAGGTAGACAATGTGCAGGTCCAAAACATTCCCTTTCATGTTGTGTAAAAAATGAAAATATTTTAAGATCTTTCTGACTGGCTGAATGTACTGTGAAAAGATCATGAGACAAACATTCATATTCACACTCCTACTTCATACATCAGACATATACTTGAAACTCTTGCCATGTGACTGTAGACTAACTATGTGAGGTGGGCAGATCACACGCATCATGAGGATGTGTCTTCAGGGAATGCTTTCTCTGTAGAGCCACTGTTGTTGAGGCTTTTCCATTCAGTATATGATTGCCTTATTGCCATGCCCACTCTCCAAGCAGATACAGACACACACAAACACACGCCTCCCCTTTTCCCACCCACACTTATAACCGCGCCTCTAGGTGACTTGTCTTGATTTCTTGCCCGGGTCTGCTGTTTTGTTGAGCACGTGTGGAGAGTGCGGGAGGGGCATGGAGACCGGGTGCCAGGGCTCCCCCGCTGCTGCCTGGCCCTGTGGACAGAGAGTGGAGCACTCCTGTGGAGGCATCAAACAAACTGAGTCAATAGATAACTGTCCAGGCTATTTTCTTTAAGCCCTGATACTACTGTTTTTGCCAGGCTGTGTATAACCCCACCTATGATTGTTTCCACTATCAATCACTCTTTGAACTAACTGAATTTGAAGAGCAACAGATACAGGACTGTTGTGTGTCTTTTAGGGTGGTGCTTCGGTCAAAGACCTTGATCATGGACACTGCACAGTTTACCATGGGCGGCTGCTGTCTCACACCTTGTATCACTGTAAAGAAGACATTCCAGAAATAGGTTCACGTGGGGAGATAAGGGAAGAAATGTCATATGTTGTGTTTGTCAGCAACCCACCACACACCACAGGAAATCTTCAATGTGCAGAGGCATTACAAATGTCATTAGGGAGATTCCCTGAACCATACCTGATATTTTCTGAGAACCCAGCTGGGTTTGTGATTAAATCCTGCATCTTAGTTTATTTGTGTCATTAACATGGCCTATCAGCAGCATGGCTGCTTGAGTCTAGTTTGAGCTGCTTGTTCACAATCACATCATCCCATTCTGTTTAAAACAACAAACGTATTTGAACATTCACAAATGAGCTACTTCTGTCCATATAAGGACTTCCTGATGGAGACATGTATGACATTGTGAGTGAGGCATATTAAGAAACCTGTTTAAGCAAAGGCCCTTCCAGGTTTTGTTTGGTTGCCAGGTTACAGCCACGCCTTTGCAAAGCTGCAATAGTCTGTTTGGATACCGTAAAGTTGAAGGAAGGTGTGTGTTTGTGTGTGTGTGTAAGTGGCTGGGGGTGTGTGACACAAAAAGGTTTTCGCAGGTTCCACCAGGAGGAGCAGTCCTCCCCATGTTGTCACCTGCTGATATTTCACACCAGCCCGCCAGCATTACATCACCTCGAGCGTTGCCCAAAAATATGAGGGCCAGATGTTTTTCATCATGACAGTGAATCACTTCAGATTGCTAGCTGTTCACTTAATTACCTAAGGTTGAGATTTCCTCAAATCTCAGATGAACTTTTTTTCCCGATAAATTAACAAAACATCTGATTACATCCACGACACTTCTCTGTCAGCCTATGAACTGTAAACAGTAGAGGCATAGAAATGCTCCTGTTCTTTGAATATGGAAGCAGAAATGTGTGTCTGACATGGATTCACTGTAAAAGTGAAGTCAGAAAAGAAAATAGTTGCTGGCTCGTACGATAGTCTCTCCTACTCTCCTGAGACACATTTGTGGGTGAGGTAGCGGGTGATGTCATGGCCTCAGCACTCTGCCCTGCTGCGGCCCAAAGCCAGAGCTGCTCTCCCCAGCAGACTCCAGTGGATGAAGAATCGAAAAACAATGGCAGGAATGTGACAGAGGAATCGACCTGCGAGCAAATTGCTACACTACATTTCACCTTTGACCAAGACATTTCCCAGAACCGAGGGGGTGGGGGGAGAGAGAGAGAGAGAGAGAGAGAGAGAGAGAGAGAGAAGGATGATTTAATCACAATCTTTCATATATGTACAAATACCATATAACCTAAGTTTGAAGTTTGCTTTAAAATGGTTGTAAAATAAAGCAGGGTTTGCCTGTGAAAACATGTTATTAATGCCTATGGAGACAGCAAAGCAGTGGGGATTCCCCTTTCCACACGACCACACTGAGGAGCCAAGTCCACAGCAGCATGGCTGGCTGTTAAGGTTTAGCTGCAATTACATTTTAACAGCGGGAGATAGGAAGGGTGACTCAGGCCCCAAGAACTCTTCTGGGTCCTCCTCAAAGGAAACAGGCCCGGCACCTCTGGAGCTCTCAGACTCATTGGACTGGGTCAAATCCACTCACCTTTTATTGTCTTGACATCCAAAATGTTACTGGTGTCTCCTAGACTTGTCCTTACCGGCTGAGGATGTTAGTCAAGTCATTCAGTCATAAATTCAGTTGGATGGCTGACAAAAAGAACCAGCCAACTCTAATATAAAACTGGCTTCTGTTAGTTCAGCCATGCTGTTGCAGTCACCGGTCTCTTTTTACAAATGACAGACATTTGTTCACTCTGTGATAAGCATCTCCATTATTCTAATTTTAGAATAAGCCTGACAAAAATGTTAAGAAATATTTTGGTGAATAAATATTCTTAATTGAAATCTTTCAATTAAGTGAAATGAAAGGTGCATCTCAGTTTTATCATTTTTTCCCTTTGATAAGGTGTATGCTAAAGGATGTCTTTGCTTCCTTTTATAGCTCTCAAATGTCATGCCTGAGACCATAAACAAACCGTGACAACTGTTGTATAAACGTCCAGCACTCAGCTCTGCTGGGACGCTCTTGGTCATTATCATACAATGGAATTTATGGAATCTTGGATCTACCCTGCACAATCTCGAGAATGCTTGGGGCTCAGCTCCAGACAAACAGAGAGACTTGACTGAGGCATGCCAGAGGCTCACCAGAAGGGTGGGACTAGGCATTCCAGCAGTGCACTTATCCTTGTCATCCAGCCCTTTTTCACATGCTCCCCTGAATCAAAACTTTCATCTCCCATTGATTTGATTGGGTCCTGCACACAGTCATTGTGTGTCATTCAGGTGGTTTAAAACTCCTCTAAACATGGTATGCCCACATAATTGGAAAATGAGTAGCCACACAGTGAAACAGTGGCTTTTAATATGCAAGTTTAAGATTCTTTAGATCCTATAAAGGCCTGTACCTTGAGACCTGTATTTCACCATTGTACTTGTTTGACGCAGATTTACTGAATCTCATTGCACTCCCTATAGTCACAGATCTGGCAACAGATGAAAACAGTGAAAACGAATCCACTGGTTTTTAGCTGGTATAAGATGTGGGTGCATCCAGTTATCCGTGGAGTGTTCTGTGGAACACCTGTCTCAGTGTGTGCTCTCTGACGCTGAGCGGCCTCATCATATGTCATCTGTGTTCACTTCCTGTGGTCACTCTGCATTTCCTGCCTTTTATCCCACGCGGAACACCTTTTTCTGTCTCCGAGACACAGGCAACAGGAAACCAGCACGATGACTCGTCCCCACCGTGGCGGTGGCTCTGGCTAAAAGCTGCTTGTGGAAACACAGCCCACAAACCATAGAGTTTTTTTCCCCCTTCAGGCTCTCTCTTACGCACACTGGCACACCACACCAACAACTCCTGCTTCCCTTCACCAGCAGTGGATTGGACTCAAGGCCTCTCTGTAAACAACAAGCAAATCTGGAAGTATTTATTTTAGAGGTATTTTTAGCCAATGATGGCAAGTGCCTACAATGTCAGCCATGAACATAAGGTGGGGCCAGGCTATATTTACCTGGGGGAGGGGAGAGGTTTTCTGCCACAGGGAAAGGGGGCTTCTGGTTTTTTGGCTTCTGGTGGCACACAGACGCAGGTGGCAGGCATAGGGGCAAAAGTGTGGCCCTATTTGTCAGTGGCCTGCATGTCTTTCCAGTCCACAACAAGATGACGGGAACAAACATAAAGGTCTGGGCCGGCCTTGATGACAGAGTAGCCGCTTCATGGAAAGAAGCCCATCCATATCACGTCATGCTATTTGCCCCACTGGGGGGCTCAGTGTTACACACTTAGTGCCAGTCTGCTCTCACTGTCCAGGCTTTCATGGCACAAACGTCTTGAGGGTGGGTTTGTCTGATTCTGCAGTAGGAGCTTACCAGAATCATATGCTTACGCATGTTTAGCAAGGGTCTAAGAAAGTTCATTGATTGGGTGTCAAACTAAAAAGCAGACAATGAGGGACCAATCCCCACATGAAACCCAACAGCCTCTCACATCTGCACAAGCATGCAAGCCCTGCAAGGTAGTTGCCTTTAAAGTAACACAGACCTTCAGCAGACAGATACACTACTTCAGACAAACAGGCAGACCGGCTGAAAGACAGACAGACAGACAGACAGGAAGGAAGTGACAGAATAAGGGACAGAAATGAAGCCAAGCATGGGACACAAATGAAAGGAAGGGGATCAGACATGTAGAGAAACAGAGCTGCTTCTTCCGGTGCCTGTTCACCTTCTCCATGCACCAGACTGACACAAGCAACAAAGCACTCTCACTGCGTGTCCCACTCATCAACACACAAAATGCCACGTTATGAATCATCTCTCTGCCTCTTGCCTTTCCTGCATTTCTTCTTCTCGTTATTGCTCTGTAGGTAGGAGTGCTATAAAAATACTAGTGTATAAAAACCTGATAAAACGTAAAAATGACACAGAGGCAAAGATCAAAGCACACAGGAGGAGATTGCTCAGAGCTGCTGAGAGTTAAAAGCTCCTTTTAGGGACTTTTGTATGGGAGCTTGGAGGCTCTGAAACTAAAGAGGGCATCGCAAATCCCTCAACTACCCTCCCCATGGGTATTAATAACAGCCATCCATCCGCCTGTCTGCCTGTCCATAAACAATAACCCGGGTCAGGCAAAAGGAGGGGAGCCAGAGAGGGTGGAGGTGTGGGGGGTTGACTGGGTGGAGGAGGGGGGATCTTAGGTTATTCTGACAGGTGCTGAAAAGACTTGTCACCACTCTATACACCTCTCCATCCCCCCCATTTAAACTTCACCCCTCACCCCGACCCCCAACAAAGACGTGCCTCAGGCTGCACCGGGCTGATCTGGGGTGGGTTTATATGCGGCATGTGATGGAGGCCATATATGTATTGTGATCATGGCTCATGCTCTTGAGGGGGGTGTTGGGCTGTACTTTAGGGGGATGAGGTGGTAAACTGCAATGCTATCATGTCATGTTAGGGATGAGTCATCTTTATCATTACCACATGCTACCAGCTAAACCAAGTGTTCATGTCATGTCAAAATTGACATTTGAGAATGCATTTTCTCTGTCGCATGCACACATGCATGCATGCACGTCTATGTGAATGTGTTTGTGGTGCATGTGTTCATTGTGTGTGAGTGTTTGTATGAGAGGGGACGTGTGTGCATTGGGTGGTGCGTGGCTGTGTGTGCAGACTGTGTGTGAGGGTGATAGTGGTGGTGTTGCGAGCGATGAGATCATATGCTCATCTCTGAGCTCCTGGCAAAGAAGCTGCTGCTAAATACAGTGTGAGGGGGAATGCTGCCTATGCACACACACCGTATGTACCCTGTGATGGCCTACAGGGCCTCCGCCTGAGTGCATGAGTGCTGAGCTCAAAGTCTAGATGAGGAGCACGCACACACACACACACACACACACACACACACGCACACGCACACACACACACATTCATCTACTGGGCTGGCAGAGAGTGCAGAATGCACAGCCAACCTTGAGGTCATAGCTTAGTCTATTATGCATGCAGGTCAGTTTGAAATCTGTGTGCTGGACAAGTCCCAGGGACCTTTTGGACTTCAGACAGCTTCTCAACACTGTCTGTAACTGGTAGGGAAAGTCATGTCTGATGACTAATTATTCAAATACTGACACAAGTTGCTAGACAAAGTTGAGAGCTGTCAATGACTGTAACCAGGTTTTCATGTAAAGACTGATTTTCAACCTTCAACTAATTGGGGAAATTGGGAAATTGTGGGTAGATGATTGTTTTGTTAAAGAGAACAGATGTTGAAATTACATGAAATCAAATACTTGAATTTGAGATGCAAGATCTCCGAGAGTGGTCTATAGGAAAAAGAACCAGAACGTTTCTACACAATACAGACTGAATAGCAAACTGATAACTGAATAGGCCATAATGAAATGAAACTGAGAGTGAGTGTGTGTACCCCATTCAGTTAGTGTTAGCTGTTGAGTCTTTGATCTTCTTTGATCTTATTGATCTCATTCTTTTTCCTACTGACAGGCGGTGACCTCGAAGCACAGATGGATATTGATCGGATGGTTGGATATGGATATTCTCTTTTAACTGTTAAAACAGAGTATTTCTTTTTTGAAACACCCAGCCTTCCTGATGAGCCCAGGCTAATTAGTTACACACAGCACACATAATGCCTGTTTGTTTATCATGGTAGCTATGATCATTTATCTTAAACTACAGACCACACTGGATTTATTACTTTCTATTGCTTGTGTAAGTGGTTATGAGCTTGTTATCTTGGAGGCGACATCAGGGCACTAATGGCAAATAACATGGTTACCGCGGGGAGTGCCTATTTACTGGGCAAACACTGTGACGTTGGACTAGAGATTTGATAATGACAAAAAAGAAAAGACTCAACAATAATAGCCTTTTCTTTTTTTTGACTGGCCTGTGGCAATAAGGAGATCCTTAAGTGCCACATTCCAAAGTGCTGAAGGCTATATAAATCACTTTGATGTCACAATAGGGCAAGGAGCTCACAGACATGCCTGGACAAGACCTGCCTCCTCCCTGACAACACACCGGGCCCAGAGCAGAACACCAAGTCCTCCTGGCCAAGCCCAGATTTCTCCATCCAAACCCACTGGGGGAGTGAAATCCTAGACTCTGCATAGGCACAGGATCTTTCAACAGGCCCACAGCTTATGGCTTATGAGCAGGCAGGATGTTATTCATTCTTGTCGACGACACACAATGCAGAGGATGATGCTTTGTCTGCGGACATACTCACACCTTTAGCTGAAGCCAGTGATTGTTCGCTGTTAGAGTGATCGTCTTCCGAGAATCTTTTTATTTCCGTGGAGGCTCCTTCAATTCCAAGGGACACTTAGTTTATGTTGGCATCAGGGCTAGCATTCATATGCCAGTCTCTGAAACATGGCGTTTGTCTCAGGGATCCCCCCACCCCCTTGCTGCCAAGCCGAGGCATTTCTGAATTTCAAAGGCTGTATTGTTCTGGGGTCAGGAAACTCTGTGGAATGGAGATACACAGTGAATGACTCTGACATTCACTTGCAGGCAAAGAGAAAAGCTGTGGAGGCAGACATTCACCATGGCAGGAGACTGGTTCTTACAGGAGCTAGCCATCCCTGACACTTGCCTCCACTATTTGGCCTGACAGTAATACTGTACAGTGGTCTGGCTTCTGACAGCATCATTGCTTTGTCTCTGTTGATTTGGTCAATGCAGTGACGCACAGGCATTATGTCACATTAGAGCACAGCAGTGTTAAAGCTGTTGTTTTGGGAACAAATAATGCAGAAACAGAAATAGCCATTGATTCTTGAAGCTGTCATGTAACCTGATGACAATAGCCGTAAGCTTTACTGTGTGTTCACACCAAAAGACACTAAAGCTGTGAAGTAACTGGAAGGAATTTGTTTTATAAGAGCGACTGAAGTGCTGCATGAACACAGACTATTCAGCAGCTATTTTTATGACTAACAAACACACTTTTACAGCTTTAGTAGCTCTTGGTGTGGACGCACACTTAGGCCAATACTTCAAGTAAGAAGGTCAGTCAAGGTACCATAAATTCCACAAGTCTCTTTATCTTTGTCGGTGGCAGCAGTGGTGACACAGTTTATGACGGAAATGAAACAGCAAGGTGTATGATGAAATGAGACTGACCTAAACCAAAAAAGGGGAAGCATTCACACATCCTGGTGTTGTAACAACTTCCTGCATGATTTCTCTCATAAAATGTGGATTTTTGATATGAAACAAGGGACAGTGATTTAGGTGTTCAAGATTATTTGGCATTGCAGGAGAAAATTATCCCTTAGCCATTAAAAAAAATGTAGAAAAAGTGTGCAGGTCTCAGTGCTGGCAGAGCCCAAACAACACTCAATTACAGAGAACCCCATAATATTCAATATTTTGACATGTTTAGCAATTTTCCTTCCAGTATTGAGGTTTATTGTGTTTTTAAAAAGTCTTTGACAGCTTTGTAGATTTTCCATTTTCAAATAGTTCCACAGGTATGATGACAGAGTCTGGCACAAGAGCCAGGCATCAGGTTCAGGGTGGAGTCAGTGCCTGCAGTGCATTGTTTGCTTAATTAGTTACTCTACACTGGAAGTGAGAAGAGAGTCTGCTAATCCATATAGATTAGGACTTATTTTCTGTAAAAGAAGATACCCTGTGATTTCTCCAATAGTGGAAGACACAGTATTCCATCCCATTTTATCGCTGATCAATGTTTACCTTCACTAGCCCACAGCCCACATCCTCCATGTGTCCTTGGCATTGTGGTTCACATCACAGGTTGGGAGTCCTTTCATGTGGCCCCAGTGTGACATCTCATCTGGCTTCTAAGAGGTTTGTGGTGATGTGAGTCATCCGGTCACACACCTGTGACGACACAGCGGGAGCCAGCCTCTCATCATAAACATTCACCTGCTGCACAGTATACATGCAAACAGCCACCTGGTCTTTGTGGCTTCCCAGGCTTGGATTTTAAAAGCAACACAATAATGCATCAACAACAAATAAAGCCTCCAACTTCCCAAGTGGCCCAACCTGAATAGGCGGAGAATAAAGAGGGAAATGTAATCTTTCTGGGTAAGTACAGCCCTGCCATCTCTGGTTTCCTCTGAGCCCCGTGACTTTCCCCTGACTGGTGTAGAGGATGGGGGTATTGTTTAGAGTGATGGAGTCCTAGCTTTGAAAACAGCCAGACCTGTTTGAAACTAAGTGACTATCAAAGGATGACTGCAGAGGTGATGAAGAACAAAGGCTACAAGTAACACAGCCCAGGGCGATGTTTCAGACAGGGCTCTTCCTCCTGACTAATAAACACTCCAGGATACATTCCTTTGGCTTCCTGTCAGGGCCTGCACCTGTGGAGTAGAGCTGAGGTGTGTTGCAGTAAGAGCAACAGCCCAGTCATTGCTGGAGATTTCCACACAGCAGGTCCACCATGTGTCTCAGCTGAACGGGGAAGCAAGCAGGAACATAATTCAAGCGCAACATGTCCCACTCAGGTTTAGCCTATGGCCATGTCATAGATGAGGGCTCCAGCAGTTCTATGTCATTGTGCTCTTTTTTAGTCATGCCCATAAAGTGTTAAGTGTCAGCAATAACCACCTGAACAGAGAGATCATCAACAGATAGTACATGCTGTTCATTTATGTCATCCCACAGAAGGGAAATACTGTAGCTATTGACGCATTACTTAATGTACACACGCCATCATTTGAAACACTCTCATTGTGACCAGATTAATAAAATGTTGGGAGTGTTGGGTCTGTATTATTTTGTTGCTTTTATATTTCACATGTATACTTTTGACATGAAAGAACTGTCACATTGGCACACGCTCTTTGACCATAAATGGCTTTATGAAGAAGTCTAAAATAACTTGTGCGAAATGTGGTACATTGTGATACATTTTGTTCTGCAACTGACGGCCTGTCAACACAGATATCAGTCAGGAAACGTGTTCTGCACTTACAGAAAAAACTGAACAAACTAAGGAAACACCGTCCAAGCCTACACTGTCAATTAGAAGACCTTGCTGAAAACAAGGAATTCTTCTTTGAATCTGGTAGACTGACGGAGTTTGAATCTGGTAGACATTTGCCCTGACTAAGAGCTTATTATTCTGAGAAATATATGCAGAACAGTAGATACAGTACAGTTTCAGTGGTTGCCGACAGGCCATTACTGACACAATTTACAGACTTCTGTGAGTTTTGCATTCAGATAGGAAACCGTGTGTAAGAATCGTGCTTCCTTATCTCTGTCACCATTCATTAGGTTTCTGTTGAGCAGGTAGGAATGAGGAGAACTATGGCCCCTATTGTGCCCTGCGGTCATGTTTTCAAACCTGGAGGGAGAACTCTTTCCATGACATCACAAGGCCTGCTATGCTTTGTCTCAACCAATGATATCCTTTATTGCTTTTGCTACGTCTCACAACACGAGACACACATTTACACACACAAGCACACAAACCTCTTGGCCCATCTGTTGCTCTTAAACACACAAACACAACCACACACACACACACACTCATATAAAAAGACATTAACATCCACACAGACACACACTCTCAGACTCATAGAGAGAAGAAGAATGTGGCAAATAACATACAACTACAACAAAACACACTTCAGGACATTAGCTTTGATTTTCACCAGGTTATGTTTTGTTGATTATTTGTTTGGCATGCTGTTGGCACCATATTTTCCAACGGGCAAACAAAGGCCAGCACTGGGTAGTGTTGCTCAGAATAGCCCCACTGACTGGATCTGGAATAATGGAGCGTGAGCAGTGTGGCCTAGAGGAGACAGATGCATTGCAGCCCTGCACACCAAAGGCAGAGCAACGGGACACTGTGCACTTTGCACCATGTCTTTCCTCCAGGCTATTTTTAGTTGCTTTAGCATTGGCAACACCCGCTTTCAAAGAAAACAGAGAAAGAACAGCTTCACAAGAAAACCGGCTGAGTGCGTAGTGAAGAGTGGAGAAAAAAAGGAACAATGACTTAAATGTTTATAAAAAGATTGTGTTCATGGCTTGGCGTCGAAGGACAGGGTGGGGGATTTTATTCACGGAAAGAGATCGCAAAGTCTTTAGAAATGACTTTTGTGCAGGATATTTCAATTCTTACAGAGAGAAAAGATGCCTTGCAACAAGATATAACTTGCAGGGCTTAATATAACCCACACTTCCATCGTAGTCACCTTAACAGAACTCACCTTTGACAAGAGTGGCCTACTGACCTTGGAGACTCCCTACTCTGGAGCTCTTTCTATCCAATGCACTAGACCACACCTGGCTAGGTTTGTATTGAGAAATGCAGAGAGGAAAAGCACTTCATTTATCTGTGTTTGTCACTTAGAGCACTAATGGATAGACAAAAGAGAGAGCAATGCATAGCTTACTAAATGACCCTTGCTGCACACAGGATGGCTCAGCAGGATTGATGTGCCGTATTTCAAAGAAAAAACAAATCCATGAATAATCCATTGGCCATTATTGTAAGTCTGTGGAGAAAGTAAAAGAAGAAATAAGCTCTCCCTATGAGACAGGCCAAGCCTAGAGGTGGAATGCACATCACAGTGCCTCAGTCAACCCAGATTCCAAGAATCAATAGAGGAGAGAGGAGGCTTGTCAGCCAAACCCTTTCTGCTCAAGAACATGAGAACCGCCATTTTCCCCCACATTGCTGCTCTGTTCTCAAAAACTTAGTCCAGTCCAGACTGACCTTGACTTCACATCAGATAAATCACTGAACTTTTAAGCGAGGAAATGTTCATTCTTAGTGAAAGAAACTGTTGTCATGAATCAATCATGTTTGCCCAGCACGCAATTAGGACATTGCCCTCTTTCTAAGGGAGTTTTGTTCTCCGTAATTATGTTTGCAAAACCTAGACTGGAACTGTGCCCAAATTGAATGAACTCAAGTGGCTTTGTTTTGCGATCAGCTTAGTTTTTAACCTCTACATCTGGATGGGTGGAGTTACCCAGAGCAGGGAGAGTGCTGACGGAGTCAATCATTTTCCAGAGAGACATTTGTGAGTTCATCTGGGACCAGGTGACATTTCAGAAGTCAAAGAAGAAGGAGGGATGGAATTCAAACACAATGAAGATGCGCCCGTGAGGAAACACTTGAAGCCACACAGCTGCACTTGGTAAACAATAGCATCTTTGTGTGGCTCAGTGCAATGGAGAGCCCCTATGGAAAGTTCTCAGTGTAACATGCTTGTGTGAAAGGGAAGCTGCTGCTCAGGGAGAGAGAGTGTGTGTGCAAAAACATGGTTAGTAGATTGCACTATATTCACCATTCACTGGAGAAGGAAGCATGAGGGTAGAGCAGGGTGTCAGGTTTCAAGGACAGTGGGAGATCTTTCCATACTACAAGGCTTTCAGAACTTTCTCAATACAGGCCTGACATATTATGGATCAAAGATTGTTTAATAAAATGAGATGTCCTGTCATAACCACTTCTTGTTAGCTGCTGTGATGTCATGCACTTTTAGGGCAGTTCCAGTGAAGACTGTCGCAAACCAATTACACCAATTTTAGTGATAATTAACCTAGACATGAGCGTCATTACTGGTTGCTAGGTATATACAAAGGGTGATCAGTGACATCACTGATGTGGAAGTGATGAGGGACTTTTGGACATTTGGAAAGGCAAGTAAACTGCATCAGTACCCATGCATCACAGCCTCTGAATCACTTCCAGTCCACTCAGACAAAACTGGCAATGGCCTGCGATGACAACAGCAGAATAATGGCATGAGTCACTTGCTGTCCCCAATGGTCTTTTAGAGATGGCTGCCACCACACATTCAGCAGCACAGTGGACAGACCATTGAGCTCACAGTGAAAGGCTCTGAGTAGGAGGGAGCTTTTCACACCGACCCACAACGAGTCGACCCGCTGACTCACCACCCTGCAAAAACGCTCACAGCGAAGAAAATCAACTGACTAACCATCCGACACCAAGTCTGCTTTACAAGTCACTGGGGGTTTTGAGACACAATAATAAACAGATCACTTCTCTAGATGGGGCATGTAGTCAGAGAGAGTCAGCCCTACATTTGCCGACTAGACAAGAAGGATTTTATTACTAAGCCCTTGCATCTTTTGGCCCCCTCTTGGCTTGGGCTCCCCGTAACTGTGGCTTCTACCCCTCCTGGAAACAGATTACAAATTGTTTGGCTGGCTTATCCCAGACATTGTGGCTAAAGTAAGTGAGTGCTTTACATAGACGAGCCATACCGTGCTCTCTCTACCATAAAGATGAGCCACGTGACATGAAGAAATAGGAGGGGAAATGGTTTGTTTGGATGATTAACCTATCATCAAGCAGATGGACATCTTGAGCCGAGACCGCATGAGTTTATCTGTTAGTTTTTTGCTGTTTGTTTGAAGAGCGCTCTAGTGGGGGAATCTCTGTCATGACACTGCGGGTCACACCCGCAGAAAAAGCCCTCAGCCCAAATGATCTCACCAGTGAGAAAAAATCCCCCTGCGCTCAGGCGAGCAATGCTGGCTGCATTCCTGTGCCCTGAGAGGCGCTCCCACACTGTTCACAGTTGAAGTGGAGAGCAGAAAGGGAAGCAAAAAAAGAGAGTGAGAGAAAGAAAAAAAGAAAAAGAGTCTGAACAGAGAACAATGTGAAGAAAGAGAATGGGGCAGTTCAATGTCCCCAGATGAATGAAAGAGGGAGGCATTAGTAAGAGGAAAGGAAGAGACAGGAGACGAAAGATTAACATAGAGAGAGAAGGGAGGAGAGATGAAGAGAGGGGGGGGGCTGCTGGATCTGTTTATAGTTTTTGGGTGATGACACTGTCATGATGAAAATGTCAGCGTGACCATTAGAAGATTTACTCCCTGAGGTGAAATGCTGTCTCCCCTGCAGAGACAAAGGTTTGCCAAGTGCAACCCATCACTGCTGACGAAGAGAGAGGCTAGAGAGTATGGAAAGATGCTTCGAAAGCTACATAGAGTCCTACTTCCCTCCATGTGTCTGTGCCTCTGCCTCTGCCTGCCGTTTGTGCTTGGCACTGTGCCCCAAGGCTCGCAGCAACATGGCGATCTTATCCCTGCTGCCCCGCTGGCACAGGCAAAGCTGCTACTGTATCTTCAATGAGAACATGAAAAGCAACTTGACTAATCCAGTGAGCCTGACTACTGCTATAACTGCTCCTCCTCATCACACTTGAACCTCTTTCCCATCAGGCATCACTCTTGTTTGATTCATGAAAGCATTCATGAGAATTCATTTACTTACATTAGTTTCCTTACTTTTAATCATTTAAAGTGCTTGCACCCCCCTTAAAAAATATATAAAAAATCCCCACACCCTGAAGAATCTGCTGATAGTGTTTTTTTAATCAGTCTGGCTATCCTAAATGTTATCCTGCTAACCATACGTGCAGGGTGTATGCTGATTCACACAGACTACCGCACACACATGGCGGATATGGGGGGGTAGAGTGGCCAGAAAACAAATGAGTCAATTGCAAGTCATCATATCGTGGAGCCCAACACACTGCAACATGTGTCCAACCCCAACCACAAGCGCAGAATCGTTTCAGCATGTCTGTGTTTGCGCCCATTTTCATTCACTGAATGCGCGTGTAAAACACTTGTGTGTTTTGTGCGCGGAAGTCTATGTGCTTGCTCCCATCGTTACACTCACTCCACACAATCTCTCCCCCTGAGGTACACTTGAAATACAATCCTGTTTTGAGCCTCCGAAAGTCTAAATAAACTCGTGAGAATTTAATAACGTGATCAAGATACATAACAAGTGTGTGTCCAGGGCTATGAGGTCACTCTGCTAGAATGTGCTGGGCCAGCCAGGCCAAGTGAATGGGGGAGCTATGCAAAGCCATGCTGCTATTTATTCTTGGACCGCGGCATCCAGTTGACATCTACTGAGAGCAGGTCGAAATCAAGCCCTCAGACAGGGCTGTGGGGGGGGGGGGGGGGGGGGGGGGGTTGGGTGAGGAGATGAAGAGAGTGTAACGCAGAGGTGAAGAGCCTAACAGAACACAATGTAAGGATGGCTCTCTCCAATGCAAAAACAGATGGGGAATTTAGGGGGTTTACAAAGGACCTGTGTCTTTCAAGTGATAGCGCTGGCCTTTGATCCAACAATAGAGCCCTCTGATGTCCTTTTGCTGTGGCAAACTCTGGAAACCTCTTTCTCTCTCTCTCCCTCTCTCTCTATCACACACTCTCTCCACCTAACTATGTGTCTAACTTGTAAATACTCTGAGCCATTGACCCATGGCTCCTGTCAGGAGTCTTCCCTGCTCCACAATGGCTGTGTCAGCGCCTCATTCATCAGGCCACGTGTGTCAGCGCCGGGGAGCCAGTTCACTCAGGGCAGCAGCAGCTGCTTCACACTCCTGCCAACACTGTTGCGCTGTTCCCCTGTGTATGGCATGGCACACACACACACACACACACACACACACACACACACACACAAAAGTCATGGCACACACACAAACACAAACACAGAGGTTGACGGACTGTGACCACTAAAGAAACAACAAAGCCTTCAAAATGTCTGCTTCTGCTAACAGCCCACACAACTAAATGATAACATGAGACTTCATGTGTAGCATACATTGTGTAGCACACACATACATTGGCACGCAGCTCCGTTTGCATGCGTAAGATGTTTGCTGTTCACTCACCATGATGGGCCCTTGCATGATTACATTTCCAACTGTGTCACTGCACTTCCATAGAACAGTGGAAATGGCCCATTGTTTACACTGGGGAGTCAGGAAGCACCTTGCACAGCCAAATAAGACTCGAGATGATGCCGGCTCTTACGGGAACAACAGCAAAGATGGTGGTTTTCTTAGTGCTGCTTGGCTTTCGATCAGGACCCATTTATGGGCCAGTCAATTGTCAACAAACTCTGGTTCCTTTAAGCAAATGTGTTACACCTTTCCTGGCTCAGTGAACTAATATTCATTCGTCCATTCAATGAAGGCAGCAGCATTAAATATCTTTACCGTCAATATGACTCATCAGAAAATAACAATGCAGAATAGATCTGGTCTTTGGCCAGACTACTTTATCAGAACAGGTGTGATTAGCGACAAAAAGCTTTCCTGTCTCCAGAATCCTGTTATGAATGGAAAGAACAATTACTTTACCCTTTTGTTTGAGTAATGTCAAATATAAAACATCATTTGAAGTTCGGGTCAAGTCCTATTCAGTTATGATCCACCAGTAGACATAAACAAACAGTATCTAATCAAATAAATATTTGACCAGTTAATAAGTGGAGCTTGTATTGGTCACACAGACAAAATGGAGTTACAGAGCTTTTTTGCAAACCTTTGAATCAATGTCCAGTGTCAAAATATCAGACATCCTGCATGTCAGCCAGCCTCCACTGACTTAGGAGTGTGCGACAAAAACTGTTACTTGACAAGTTGTAAGCTTGATCAGATAAACCCAGAGTGTGTACATGAACCTGACGAGGTGAATCTGATCCTCTCTGGTTAGGGTGGCCTACTGTCTGACATGGGAAATTCTCATCTCACCCCTGACCAAATCGAGTGTGAGCACACACTTAACCACAACATGCCCCTACCACTGCTCCTCTGGCCTATATCAATCCTTTCATTGGTGAATACCTTTCATCTAGGACCTCTACTTACTCCAGTCCCCCTATTGGGCTGTGTCGTAAAGCCACCTCTGAAACAGCAGCAGGCCGACCACATCAAACATCATGAGGCATCCAGGCCCTTTAATGCTTGGAGGAAAATACTGGGCAAATGGAGGTTCTAGGGGTGGTGATGACATCACACCATAACTCGAGCAACTTTTCAGCCTTCTTCTGCATTCCCCCATCAAAGCTTGCCACTTTAGCTGGCTTAAGCCTTCCCTGGGAAGAAAGTTTTTAGCTCTGGGAGGGGGGTGTTGATCAGTATCTAATGGACATGGAGTTAAGCACTGAAAAAGTGACAATGGAAGAGTCGTAGATGCCTCTAACAACACAAACATTACAGGTGGGCCTCTCATGATCACTGAGGGATCACTGGAGCACGGGGGGAGGGAGAATCAGCAAATATTATTCCTCCGCCGATTAAAGGAGTGAAACAGCTATATTTGGTTTATCATTATTTCGGAGAAATAATATGGCCTAAAGGGAATGACCAGCTTTGACCAGCTGCAAGAGGAAGTGACTCACAGACTGAGCTCATTTTGAAGACTAGTAGTCCAGAATATAAGAGTTGGCTTGTGAAAATGGGAGGTGGAGAGGCAAAGGAAACTGTCAGAATACAATTTAGAATGAACATGGTACGAATCATGTTGCTCATTTCATGTAATGTCACTTACTTATTATGTTCAGCTATCTGGCAGATCCTTTTTCTTTCACTGATGCACTATGAAGGATTGATTTAAAAGACTTTTAATTCACATTTTTTGAGCTTAACATTGATCTCATCAATGAGCTTTGAGCTTAACATTGAGCTGATCATGTACAGAACGTAAAAGTATCCACAGTCCATTGCTGGATCATATAGTGAGTTAACATTAACTACAGTAATGGAATTCTGAATTTCATTGAAAGACACAGTTCTCTCACAGTGGTATAACAAGGGGTATTTTATCAGTCAAAAGACCCTAAATATTACATTATAACTGAGACAACAGCATCATTATGATACCAATGTGTAGATTGAGGATAATGTACAGCAATATCCATTATTAGTATTTTAATAAACCACGTTTCAATTGTAGGGAACAGAACTCTTTGCCCATAAATATTGTACAATAAATATTATAATGTTAAAACCAGTACAAATATATGGGCAGTGCTTTTCTCGTTGGGAAACATCAGAATAAATATCACTTGACATAAATAAATAAATTAAAAGAGGCATAAATAAAGTTTTTACAGTACATAAAGACAACAATGAAAATGTGCAGGGAGAAAGCAAAAGCAGATTCACGTAAACACTCCATTCAAAGACAAGGTTTGTCCCATGCTGGGGAAGGACCCCCTCATCTTTGCATCAGGCACACTGGTCTTAATGCTTTCCACAGTCTCCTCCACATTCTGAGCACCTCCACTCCTCCTCAAACCATGGCCTGTGGTTGTCTCCAACCATCTTGGGCTTACTCCCGGATACTGAGGCCTTCTCTGTCCTGAATCACTGGACTTTGGGTTCTTCTGCAAGCACCCCAGTTCATGTGCGTTCAGTGGGTCAGTGGACAGGAAGAATCCCGTCACGTGTGGCGGGAACAGTCACACTACCTCCTTCTGTCCTTTTCTTCTTCTTGGCCTGTTTACTTCTCTTTTTTTTATTTTGAGGTAGAATTTCCACATCTCCACCCTAAAATAAACAATCACAAAAAGACATGATTAGTCACATTAATTCCAGACCAGCCAACCAAAAACATAATAATAATGAAGACAAGACATTTTTCCACGTCGGACATGTTGTGTGGCACCTCACCATTCTTTTATCCTCCGTCAGTGGTGTGGTGCTGCCCCAAGCTTCACCTTCTCCTCGTTCTCCACATCATAGGCCCCTCGTTTGTGAAACCTACAAACACAAAAACACTTCAGACATCTATTTCAGCCATAAGCAAAGACCTGCCAGCACTCTTGTAGCTCCCTTCTCAGTGTAGGTAAGTGTCCCCCCATGGTACCCCTACACAAACAGACATGGGGTCTTACCTCAGTGCCAAGAGAAGGCCAATAATGATGAGGCACAGTGAAGATAGCACAACTGCCACCACTGCCAATGCTGTCGTTCTGTTATATCCTTTGTCAGTTCCACTACTGGGCAAGATCCAAATGATATCATGACATCGCTCTCCAGAGTAGCCTTCATGACATCTATAGAGGAGACATAAGTGCGGTCAGTAATTTCGCACATAGCCATTACTGTCATAAAAAGTCAACAGAAATGATTCTTATGATGACATTTATCTCAATGAAGGTAGAGATGTATTCGAGACACTTCCGTGGTAGTGATCATGTTTAATACATCAACAGTTACAGAGCAGATTTAATGACTATGTAATAGATCTGTAAGAACAGCAATTAATAATACAAGCAGAAACAAAGAGAAAACTGTAGTTACGGTAAAGGATACTCACATGCATGAAGGTTTGCGAATATTTGCGAGGTACTGGCAGGTACCATGGATGCAGAAATCCTTATATTTCTTCAGACAAGGGTTCCTCTTCTTCCCCTTTCCCTTCTTTCTCCCCTTGCCTCTTTTTTTTGGATCTGCACTTTCTCCTGTCAGAACTTTGCTGGGATCCTTAGGTTTACTAGAAAAGGCCACTAAAAGAAAAAAAGAATTCACCAATGAATCTTTGTTGATTATGTATATTAAAGTAAACAATTCTTACTATTACTATGGATAACATAATTTCCTTTAAGGTCTGGTGAAGCATACCTCGTGGCATATAGTCCCCTGATACTTCATAGTCATCTTCCTCATCATCATAGTAATATTCCTCATCTTCACCTTCATCTTCATCATCATAATCCACTTGATGCTGCAAACTATCCTCTGCAATCCTCTTTTCACTTACTGGTTCCAACAGGTTAAACACTGCAGTCTGTGCTGGCTTTTCACTTTCGTGCTTGTCTATTGAGGCACTTCTGACCAAGATTAAAAGCACTGCAACATGAGACAAATAAAATTCAGATAAATTAACAGATGAACAGACTATTGCTTGAAACTTATATACAAATAATGAATTGAAGAACATATAAAGATAGTTGTGAGCTAGGCGCACACACACACACACACACACACACACACACACTAACAAATGCACTCAGCATAAAAATGGAAATTGAATGAATACACTCCAATATCTCATATCATCTAGAGTTCTACTGTAGACATGCAAGAATTACATGCATAGACACTTAGGTAATGGTGAAAATTATGGTTAAAAATAAATATATCCAGTTACATAAAACATGATTTAAAATAGAGTGATGACCTATATCTAACCTTATACTGAATATGTTCTGGGAAAAAAGGGAACATGTTAATGTTAAATATAATGCTAAATTTAAACCTAAATTCCATTTTAAATTGGAAATTCGTTGGCCAGAGAAGCATGATCATAATCTAGCCCAGCCTATGTATGGTACACACACGCGCGCGCACTCACACGACTTTCAAACTGTTGACATCATTGCAGTTACATTACTCTCCTTTCAAAAGCTATAATGCTAAAATAATTGAATTTATTATGTTGATTGAACAGTATGAACAGTAATCTTAATTAATGCAACACATAAGGCTTACCCAGAGAATGGACCAAAAAAACTATCACGCTTGAAATCCTCATATCTTCGGCAAAAAAAACAAGGAGTAATAAATAAACCACTTCAAGAACTTTTTTCCCTTTAGATCACGTTGCTGAATCCAAGAAAATATTGTATACTCAATCCTTTCGTTTTTTATCTCCTGATTTAAACCGAAAGATGACGGGACAGCACGACTGTGTAACCAAATGACATACTGAGTCTGCCGAAAGAGCCGGAGTCGTAGAGCATCAAGCAGTTATATAGTCTACAGGTCCTACAACCACGCCTATGAGCGTGCGTAACACGTAAGGAAGCCTACTTAAGCGTAAAGGCCAATGTTTTCTGAAGAGCATGTTAGCAGGTTAGGATTAGGATAGGTGTTACACGCGGCTTTTCCCCTAAAGCAGCCAGAAAATAAAACGACCCCAGTTTTTATGCGACAGGCAGGACTGCCTATGTAGCTACAGGGACTGGGAAAAGCGGCTTTGCGTTGAGGACGTAGTGTGCGCAAGCGCACGAATGACCTATGCCTGAGTTTAGTCAGTTTTATTAAACAATTCCATTTTATTCAGCTAATATAGTGATCTGCAAATAACTTTCCAGTTTGAGGACAGCATAAAGCTTACAGTGTACGTTAGTTACATGCTTTCGGAGCTACTCTGCATGTTTTCCTCTTTGACTGAAAAGGCAGGTCCCGTGACGATTGAGAAATTCTCTGTCTCCATCAAGTGGCAGCATTGTCGGAGGAACTCCGACAGGAACTTTGTGTCTGTGAATTTAAAGGAAATTAAAAATTCGTTGACATAGTCATATAAATATATATAGATAGTCAATGATATAGAGAAACCCACATTTGAAGTAGTTAATGCAAAAAATAGGCTATTGATTCACATAGTACGGTGGCCCTGAAGTGCAAACCACATTAACCAAAAACTAAACACAAAAACAAACTGAGAAACACAAACAAAAACAGAACAAAACAAAATTAAGAATCACAAAAACAAAATTGAGAAACACAAAAAAAAATAAGAGTCACAAATACAGAATTGAGAAGCACAAAAATGTAATGAAGCACAAAAACAAAATTGAGAAGCATAAAGACAAATTAAGAATCACAAAATGTCAGGATTGTGGCCTCTGCGAGGCATGATTGAGACCCAGGCGCAGGAAATTGCAAAGACAACGAATTTATTAACAGAAAAACAAACAAGAACAAAGGAGAAAACTTACACGCTGGCGAGAACACAGAGCAAAAACAAGACATGCGACACGCGACATGTGACAGACGACAATGATCCAACAAAGACTGAACAGAGACAAGGGTTTAAATACACAGGGAGATTAGGAACAAGACTCAGGTGTGACAAGGCGGGGCTAACTAATACAATAATCACAAGACAGAGTGCAGGTGAGGGGTGGACCCAGGGAACTGATTGGCACATGGCAGGGACGACAGATCACATGACAAACCAGGAAGTGAACAGGGAGAGACAGACACACAGCAGGAATGACAGGAGCACATGACAAAGAAACCAGGAAGTGAAACAGGAAACACAGGCACATGGCAGAGATGACATCACATGACAAACCAGGAAGTGAACAGGGAAAGACAGACACAAGACAGGATCACATGACCACAGAAACCAGAAACTATAACAGGAAGCACACGACACAGAAACCAGGAAGTAACACAAGAAGCACATGACACAAAGACACCAGAAACAAACGGGAAGGAAACAAGGCTAACACAACAGAACTAACACACAAAACACCCCAAAACCCTGACACAAAAAAATGAGAAACACAAAAACTAAATTGAGAAGCACAAAAAAAGAATCACACACAAAAAAAGAAAAACACAATTACATTAAGAAGCACAAAAAAATGAGAAGCACAAAAAGAAAATTCAGAAGCACAAAAAAAGAAGAATCACACACACAAAAAAGAAAAACACAACTACATTAAGAAACCGGAAAGGGTAGGTACCAGTCAGCAACAGGAGACATCACTGATTGGACAACCGATCTGTTTGTCTTTAGAACCGAAAGATACTCTGCTGAAGCGCATTTCTCCAAACATGAACATTACCGCTGACCCAAATGTTGCTGCCACTATTCGAGAATATTTTGATTCAGGACATATATACGAGGTGATACTAGATATGCTCAAGTGTAATCATGACATTTCAATAAGTATGCAAACACTGAAAACACATTTAAAAGAATCTGGACTGCACAGACGAGGCAACTACTCTCCACTTCCTGAGGTGAGGCGTGCCATTTTGGCCAAACTTCGAGGATTCTTCTTTTTTGTGCTTCTCAATTTTGTTTTTGTGTTTCTCATTTTTTGTGCTTCTTAATTTATTTTTTGATTCTTAATTTGTTTTTATTATTCTCAATTTTGTTTTTGTGCTTCTTAATTAGATTTTTGTGCTTCTCAATTTTGTATTTGTGATTCTTATTTTTTTTTGTTTCTCAATTTTGTTTTTGTGATTCTTAATTTTGTTTTGCTCTGTTTTTGTTTGTGTTTTTCAGTTTGTTTTTGTGTTTAGTTTTTGGTTAATGTGATTTGCACTTCAGGGCCACCGTAACATAGGCTACTAACTGGCATAGATATGTAGGCCTTTATGCTGGTTAATAATAATAATACATTTTATTTGAAGCGCCTTTCAAGATACCCAAGGACACTGTACAGATATTAAAATGGACAAGTAGACATGTAGAGACAGTTGACAGTTATGAGACATAATAGCAGCACATAAAAAGACATGTATGGACAATGGACAGTTACAAGAGACATAGTAAGCAACACACAGTGCCATGAGACACACAGAAATAAAACCAAATAAACCAACAAATATCACAGTCAGGGGTGGAAAGCCTGGGTAAAAAGGTGTGTTTCGAGTTTAGATTTGAAAATGGTGATTGAAGTGCATTGTCGTAGAGCAAGTGGGAGGGCGTTCCATAGTTTAGGGCCAGCTACACTGAAAGCCCTATCACCCATGGAACGAAGGTGTGTGGTAGAGTGGAGAAGTGCATCAGTGGAGCGCAGAGTGCGGGCGGGTTGGTATGGGGTGAGGAGATTTGTGAGATAGGTGGGTGCTAAGTTGTGTTGGGCCTTGTAGACTAGGAGAAGGATTTTGAAATGAATGCGTGATTGTACAGGTAGCCAGTGTAGCTGATTGAGGATGGGTGTAATGTGTTGCCAAGTTCTAGTGAAGGTAAGAAGTCTTGCTGCAGAATTTTGGATGTATTGTAATCTGTTAAGTTATTTTGTAGGAAGACCAAAGAATAGAGCATTGCAGTAATCAAGTCTGGAGGTTATGAAGGCATGAATGAGGGTCTCGTCAGTGGCAGTGTTTAGTGAGGGGCGGGGTTTAGATATGTTTTTCAGATGGAAGAAGGCTGTTTTGGTGACATGTTTTATGTGGGAGTCAAAAGAGAGGGTAGAATCAATAATACGTTTTTTTTTACTTCATGGGTAGTGATGATAAAGTAGCCCGGAATGGAAAACTGTGAGTGGTTTATCTTTTTCAGTATTGTTGGAGTGGCAATGAGGATGGCTTCAGTCTTGTCATGGTTGAGTTTGAGAAAGTTATGTGTCATCCAGTTACTTATGTTGTGTTGTGTGTTGTGGCAGACCGTGTCAAAAGCAAGTTAGATGTAGCCGAATTCACATTGGTAGTTTGGTAAACATTGATTGAAAGAAATGGTTTTAAAAGAAAAGTCCAATTCAACAATGTCTGCTAAATGCTAATACATAAACCAAACTCCGGAGAAGTTTAAAGAGCCCATAGAACGCATTTTTTGACCATCATAAAATGTTTTTTGAGCCTCAATAATTGTGTATGCAAATTTGTGCGGCTGAAAAAGACCCAGGAGCATTTCTAGGCTGTCTATTCCATGCTCAGAAATGTATACTCATTAAAAATGTTCGTATTTCCCACCCTTTGGCCAGTTTCCCGCCCCCTGGCGCTGATTGGCTAGTTCATTGGGAGGCCTATTGGCTGTTTTTTTGCTGAAGCAGATTGGCTCCCTAGTTTCACTGATACTCTTAACGTTACCGCTAGAAAACAAATTCAACTACGTCTGACCCTAACTGTAGGTACAGACTGTATGCCGATTACAGTTTTATCGCTCCCCTTTTAACATTACCGTTTTATTTTATCACGCTACGTTTGCGCCTACGCTAAGCAAGCAGCAGGTCAATATGCTGCAACGGTAGCCCCAGATGGCCTAACGTCAAATTAGAGCTGCTCAATTTGTAGCATAATGACATATGTTTTTAAAGGTCTCCTTCCAAAATAAACTGTTTAATACTTGATTTTTTTACATTACCATAGGTCAGCCCAAGTTGTACTTGCATGCTCAACTTCAAAATGCTCTCCCACCCCTGTAGTCTGTATTCGCTTGTGATAGAAAATGAGCGAATCGGAAAAGCCGTGCAAGCGTACGTCACTTTGAACATTAGCTATGCAGTTAGCCCGCCCTCAAGAAAATATTATTAGGCTGCCTGCAGACAGACCCACTAGAGGGAGCATCACAGTGCTGTTAGCCAATCAGAGGCGATACGTTTGCATATCATTAATATTCATAAGAATCCTCTCGCACTATCCCTGCACTGGTTTTCACCTAACTAAAACAGCTTGAAACAAGACAACCACAGCATATTGTTGTCGAAACCAACTCTCATGACATTATTTTAGACAAGAGACCACCACAAAATTAATAAAAATACGATGGAATGAGACCTTTAAGAACTTCACGCAGACTAAAGAAGTGAACAGCCACTTGCAAGAACTCTGGCCCAAAGATAAATGATGCCAGCACAACAACTTTGAACTTCATCAAGGAATCTCAGGACGCACAAGGATAGGTCAGTGAATCTTGTTTAGGTGAAGGGGAAATTTAGCTTGAAGGTAGCGTTACTGCTACCGCTAGAAAACAAATCCAAGTCTGACCCCAACTGTAGGCTATATAGACTGTATGCAGATTACAGTTTTATCGCTCCCCTTTTAACACTACTGTTTTATTTTATATCGCGCTACGTTTGCGCCTACACTACAAAGCAAGCAGCAGGTCTTTTTCTCAGCAGTACATCGGTTAACTATCCGAGCTAAATAAACACGCAATAGGATGTCAGCCTTTATGACAACTTTATGCAGAACCATTTACCATTTAATGTTATGTAGGCATAGGCTACGTTTTAGTTTCAGCACTAATGTCTGAGGTTATGATATCCTATGATAGACGGCAATATGCATATTTACCGGGAAATTAACGTAGGCTATTATGTTTGTATAGTAAACATTCCAAATTCACCTAAAACCCCGGTGTTAAAACTTGGTAATGGAAATGCAACACTATAAGCACAGACCGGGCTGAAGCCTGGGGAAAATGCGACATTAGTATCTGTTGTTATGCTTGCTAGCCTACCAACACTTTAGTGACCGAGTGTGCAGCAACTTTTTTTGCTTCGCAATAACCTGGATATCCAAGTAGCATCAAGTAGGCAAACTGTTAAGGCCATAGAAATACCAGTCTATAATTCTATGGTTATGGCGACCAAAAAACACTGAATTCTAGCGTGGTTACCTACTGGCAGAATCGGTTGTGGTTGGAGAATAGTTGAAATAGATCCTGGTTCAGGCGTAGTGTTCGTGAAAAGTAGTGCAAATTCCTGAGAAACCCCAGCCCAGTACATCCTGGAACGTTACACGCGCGTGCTGACATTTTTTCGTATGTTCTCCAGTTAAACAAAAATTCAACATGCACTTATTTTAAACAGAAATTCAACATACACTTATTTTTCTTAGAGCCGTTAGCCGTTCTCAATGTTAGCTAGCTATTACATAGACTACAGTGCGTTTATAGCCTACCGCCGAAGCAACAGGGGGCTGGACAAGAGACTGTTCCAAACTATTTTGATTGGACCAAAGATTCTAGAGCTAGAGCTCTTTGGATTGGACAATGAAATGGAGGAGGTGTAGCTTTGCGCTGTCTACGTACACCGAGCACTAGTTTCAGATTGTTTTTTTTCAGCCCGGCAAATTCTAGCCTGAAATTCACATATAGAAGGAGGCGGAAGATGGTGTTGGGAGTTTCGGTATGGTCCGTTGCATACCTTAAGCTACCTAAATTCAACAATAACAAGGTATATGTTGTTTTGCATTCTATGTGCTCTTTAAATAAACCAATATCTTAGGAAAATACTATTTAGTTTCTTGTGAGATCTTGAGTACACTAGCAGTGGATTTTACTGCAATGCAGGGGGGCGCAACCTAAAATCTTGCCTTGGGCTGGTCAGGATGCTGTGAACAATGGTGAGAACATTTATTAGTTAGTTGCAACAACATTACGGACTACGGACTATGGGGAAAGTCCGGAGGACGCAGCAGAGTTTCCACCTTCAGGTGGTTACCGGTGTACTGGCCTCACGAGTCAAATTGTACGACAGTACTTAAGCATCATTCACGATGTGTATTGCCTCAACAAAGTTTTCTCCGGAAGCTACAGTTATTAATTGTCGGCTGACATGATGTGTATTGCATTGGTGACAGCGGGAGGTCTTTGATTGCCAATAAACAAATGGTCACACAGTCGTGGACTTGATTAGACAATGGAGTGCTGAACAGGGTTGGTCACAGGTTTGTGACATATGAAACAACCAATATGGTTTCAATACAGAATATTATATTAACTGCAATTTCTTTATACTACAGGGGCTGGAGAAGATCTGCAGGTAGTTGGTTAGATGCCTTATTGCATGCACAGACAGAGCAGGCGGTGATGAAAGAGTGGACATTCTTTGGCCAACAGAAAAAAAAATTGGCTCGCGTCAAAACTTATTTGCCAAGGTAGATCAGCATGAGTTATGTCATGAAAGTCATGAAAAGGCCTATACACATCATGAGCAAATTCTGCATGAGCTCCAGCAAAATGTGAGTGCACTGCTGGCTTGTCCTCCACCTTCTTCTGTTCAACCTCGACCCGTAGGTCAGCCTATACTTCCCCCGAGCAGTATGATGGGTGGCATATGATGACTCAGTGTTCTCCCACCTTTGAGCTCCGATGCTGCTAACCACCCGTTTCAGCTACGCCAAGAGAACTCAAGTGTGCAGATAATGCACTGCTTTTCAGTACCCTGGCTATCGAGACAGGCTGAAACATGGAGGCCTTGATGGCAGCCTCCCAACACAGACTTTATAGTTAAGGATAAGTTGGCAGCCAAGGACCCGGTTCCTGACCTAGAGGTCATGTTGATCAAACTATCAACCTAAACAGGCTGCTGGAACCAGAGCTTCAGCTCTCAAGCCACCAAAGAGGTACTTTGAGGTGGAGAGGTACTTTAAACTTGGAACTATGTTACTTCTCATATCTTCTGGGGGCATCATCATGAAAAGATCCAATTTAACCTGATTTAATCTCCTGAGTTCCCTGTTCTAGGTTATCCCTGGTTGTCACATCATAGCCCTCATATCAATTGGTCAAAGGGAACTATTGTTGAGTGGGGATGTGTATCTGTGTTGCTAATACCCCAGGCACAATGTTTAAAGATTTTAGTAATAAAACCATGACAGTAATATACTGGTGAGACCAAAAATATCAGAAGCCTGTAAAAAAAAAAAAAGACACAAGAGTCAAATCGGTTGTGAGCGGCAGGCTGAGATTTATAAGGGCTACTGCTTGACAAGGCCATTGCCATACAACACTAAGCTCGCTCGATCTCGGAAGCGTACTTCGTACTTGGATGAGAGACCGCCTGTTAATACTAGATGCTGTAAGCTTTTCCTTCTCAGCCTTACAGTGGCCCCAGCGACACATTCTTTATGTGCTCACAAAAATGAAACTATGAAACATACTACTAAACTATTATATTGTATATTTTGCACTTGCTGTTTTTTTGCATTCCTGATTAGATACTAAACTACATTTTGTTACTCTGTATAAACATGTGTAATGACAATGAAGTTGATTCTAATCTAATTATGCTGAAGATGGCATGGCATTTGAAGAGATATGAGCTGTTGAAATACTGAATAGTTTATATAACATTAAAAATCAAATGAACACAGTAAATAAATAAATAATAGAGTAGATTATTAAAGTAAGATTAAATAAAGAAAGAAAACAAAACAGAGAGAGAGAGAGAGAGAGAGAGAGAGAGAGAGAGAGAGGTGAACAGGGACCAGAGTTGGCCAGCCAGAAAAGAGAAATGGGAGGAAGAGAAAGAGGCTGGAACCCAAGGGAACATTTCATTTATCTTTCTTTCTATTCACAAAATCTAACTAATCTGTATCCTAATCGGTCAACTGGCTAAGGCCAGTCAGTCTATCTAATCTATCTATCAGGTTTCCCAATGCTCATAACAGCATCATCATGTTAATATTAATATTAATAATTTGAGTTATAATATTATGGTAGTTTTGAAATCAAAATAAGTGGATTATAAGACATTTCAAAGCAATTTAATCTGTGCATTGTATCTTACGTCGATTAATGATGTCTACCAGGATCAATGATAATAGATTGCTTTAGTCTGGCGTCACATGTTTGTTTTGGAAAAATGGCCGAAGAAGCAAAAGAAGCAAACTCGGTAGAAGAAGACGGTAATGTCAAAGATCAAGAGTCAGACGGCCCAGAACTTGTTCAAGACCAGGAAGAAAACAGCAATGAAGAAGAGCAAAAAAATAAACATGCGGCTGAAAGCACTTGGTCTGCCCCGATTCTGTCGCTGGCACGGAAAGCAAGCGAGACGATTAGCAGTGGAGTAAACACATACGGAGCAGCCTTGAAGAATGCTGCACCGAGCTCTGCAAGAAGCAACTCTCCAACTGAACTTTCCTTGGTCGATGAAACGGACACCAATAAAAAGGGTTTGCTTTCTTGTCCATTCTACCTCGCTCGGAACATAACTAACGTAACAGCTGATAATGCATTAAGCTCATTTGCACGTTATCTTGCCTTAGTGACCTAGTTCCAAAATGTTCCTAATATACCATACATTAAAACAAATACAAGTTGACGTCAGCATACTTTTAAATAAGTAACGTTACTAACAACTTTTGAATTTGAAATGCGCTTATAGTGTACTAAAGCATCGTATCTCTGTACATCTGCAGCCGTGAAGGACCCTATGACCGTGGAGAGGTCCAATCTCCTCAGCATGATGAAACTAAGTATAAAAGTTCTCATACAGTCCTCACTTAGTTTGGGTCGAACATTGGATTCGGACTATCCACCACTGCAACAGTTTTTTGTAGTCCTAGAGCATTGCCTGAAACACGGATTAAAAGGTTGGCAAAGTTTGATCTTATTCTGCACTATATTAACTGCCAGAAATTTGAAAATATTCTATGAGATCCAATTTTTAATCGTGTTATCCTATTTGGGTAGCCTTGTTTTAGGGGGACACACATGTTTTGAGGTATATAATGCAGAACAGACTAGTCTAAACCTGGTCATGAAAGAACTTAACTTCATGAAAAGCATTATGAAAAAAAAAAGTGTGTTACAGGAAAACAACAGTTTGTATGCTCTTAAGCAGCATGCAATGCTGAATTGTGCAGCAAAATGCAATATTTTACTAGTATTTCTGTAGTATTTTTCATGAATGTAGTTTTTTTGTGTCCAAAATATTGCATGTACTGCAGTAATACTTTAGTAACTGCAGTAATAGTTATACAACAGTGTGTGAGCTATTCTGTTAAGACCCTGAGTTTAACACCCTTTATTTTCCCTAAATAATGCAGCAAAGAAATCTTTCATCAGCCAAAACAAGTCAATATGGGGTCCACTAGAATTAGTCGAGAAACTGTGTCCAGAATCTTCAGATATCGCCACCAGTGTACGAGACATGCCCGGCCTCAAGTACGTTTGTCATTTACTGGTCTAAGACAGAGATTGTTTATCTTGGCCAGTGGTCCTTCACTATTACACTATACTCACATGGTTTCAATTGTTTTCTGCACGGGTTTTATTGGTTCAGGACAGGACTTGGTCGAGCTCGTGCCTGGATTCACTTGGCTCTTATGCAGAAAAAGGTGGCAGACTACATGAAAGCCCTTATTGACAGAAAAGATCTCCTTGGGTAAGTTTCATGACTGAAATTGGCTGTCTCCCTATAAATATAAGGTCATAAATCTATTGAGGTAATAATTTGCTTGTCATTCTTCAAAAAAAAGTTATGTAAAGTTATCATTGATAGTTTAAAGGTAGGGGCTACGATTCTGAAAATCACTTGAGCCTCGGAGACAGATTTGAAAAAAGCATCCCGCCCCCCCCCCCCCCCAAACCAAATACCTCCCCTCAGTGTACAATGATTCGTTCACGAAGAAGGGTACGCTCATAGGGGGAGGGAGCAGCAGATTGCAGTTTGATAGATACGTCAGAATCCAATCACACTGAACGGTCCGTTCATTGTGATTGGATAGTGTTTTTCCTGAATTGTTCGTTCTAGATGCCACTAAAACTTTTAATTTTTGTGTCAAAACTTTTAATTAATTGGTTGCAATGGGGGTGTGAAGAGTATTTCAAGCAATATGTTAAAGAGTGCATGCTTGGCCCCAGCTGTCCCGTCCCTGCTCTCTCTCTCCCATTCACTTCCTGTCTCTCTCCACTATCCAATCATAAAGGCAAAAAGCCCCAAAATATATATATACTAAAAAAAAAAAAAGAGTGCATGCTCCAAAAATTGTAGACCCTACCTTTAAACCAGGGGTCGGCAAATAAGTTTAGATCCGCGCCAATTTTTTTCTTTTTTTTTACAATTCAATAGCGGGCCATCTTCATCAGGCAAATAATGCTTTTCTACTGAAAAAAAAACTTTATTGTATCACATATCATAGCCCTATGCTCTATTTATTAGCCCTGCCCTCGCCAGCCCCGCCCTGTACTTTCATTTCATTTCGTACAGAGGGTCTGGGACCACTGTCTTGACAATCGTTCTCTCATTAGATATGTGGTTTCTGCTGAAGTTTAAACTGATTGGATCTGCCTTTACCCAATTGCTAACGCCTGGTCGTGACATATGCAACGCGACGGCTTGTGAAGGACGATAGCTTCCCTACCATTTAGCCTAGCCACTTCCTTGGAAACTAACGGAGCAAGCTGGAAAATCAAACTTTTCCCGAAACCTGTGGGTAGTAGGGCCACAACATCTTTTCCGCAGATAAAATGAAATAAACATTGTTCTTGTTCAGACTTCAGTTCCTGTATGTTCCGAAGCGTTCCCACAACGGACTGAATAGCCTCCTGTACTACGTTCGCTGCCGCCATTGTTATTGTGCACAATGCGCAGCCAGACAACGTAACACACAAAACCGACGTCACCGCTCACTATAACACTCCCACTTTTCGCTGATTGGGTAGGCAGAATGCTGTCCTGGAGAGAACGATTGTCAATGCAGCGGTCCCAGACCCTCTGTACGAAATGAAATGAAAGTACAGGGCGGGGCTGGCGAGGGCGAGGCTACTATTTATATCATATAGGCTACAAAACGTAATTTTATTAAAAAATTAATTTACATTCATTTAAAATGACTAATGCAGCACCTGTTGTCTGTCATTCAAAAGACAGGCATAGCAACCTGACTAGCTAATGATTTGGCTATGCTTTAGTACAGTAAAGCTGCTAATTCTCGCATGACATCCTGATGCTGTTGTTTTTGTATGTTTGGATGATGTGTGAAACACTCAAGATTGCTAGCTATCAAAGCAAAATGTCACTGTCAAAAGCAATGAAAAGAAAAGTTTTTAGCGAATGTAGGACGTACAAAGAAGAGTGGAAGGAAAGGTCTGCGTTCAGCCTACCTGAATTTATGAATGCCATATCAACATGTCTCATCTGCAATGAGGTTGTTGCCATTTGCAAAGAATATTGAAGGCACCACGAGACGAAGCATTGCCACTTCAAAACTTCAAGCATATCCACTAGCAAATTGGTGCTCTCTGTTGTGAAGCATTATGAGACCTGTCTTTTGTAAAATGTGCAATACAAATAAAACTGAATTGAATTGAGACAGAGGCCCCAAAATAGAAAATTAAAGCACCAACAATAGGCTACTGACACAGAGGTTATTAAGGAAGTGACAGTGTTGTGAAATCTGTTGAATTGTCGTTTTTTACAGCCAATATTATACTTTTTTTTTTTTTATCTACCTCATCTAGCGGGCCAGGTATTTTTGACGGTGGGCCAATTATAGCCGCGGAACAGTATTTGCCAACCACTGGTTTGAACCAATGATACATAATACACAAATTCAAAAGCTTTACCTAATGAACTAACAAGGCGAATAAACAGTTTTGCTTTGCTGTCTGGAACTTGTTTTTTTCCTACAACTTCATCCATAATATTCCACTTGAAAAACTACACCCTGACATTTTGGTACTTTATAAGTAATTTCTTGCTTTATTATTTTTAAAACAAGTGTTGAAACATAGCTATATGTAAATTTCAAGTTATATTCCAATATTGTATTCTTCTGCTCTTTATCAGGGATTTTTATGAAGCGGGGGCACTAATACTTGAGGAGGAAGGGACTGTGATTGTGGGCATGCTGGTGGGACTGAATGTCATTGATGCCAACCTTTGTGTAAAAGGGGAAGATCTGGACTCGCAGGTGAGCTTCAGTTGTATTCATATCAACCATAGTGTTATCCATTATGTTCTTACAGCCACTTGCATTCTAGTGTCTATGTCTTCAACAGTGTACGTTTCTGTACTAACTGTTGTCTAGACCTCTGACCAATCCTTTTTGTGAATAATTTAGGTTGGCGTTATAGATTTTTCTTTGTACCTGAAGGATCCCCAGAGCAGTGAAACGCCAAAAGAGTGAGTGCTAAAAATAGTGTCTGTGATGCCAGACTGATTTAAGTCTCTTTCACTGCTTTACTCTAATTCCTTCATGTCCTTTCATTCTCTTTTTCCTCCTGTGTGGTTGTCAGTGACAATAAAATGACGGCCATTTTGGACCAGAAGCACTACATTGAGGAATTGAACAGACACCTCAGTTGCACAGTCAGTGACTTGCAGGCAAAAATGGATGCATTGGAAAAGACTAATGGCAAGCTGATAGAAGAGGTTAGTTGTCGAACAGACTTCAGTGTCATACTGAATGCTGCAGTAGCCACTACAATTAGTTTTAACCAATAAGTCAAATGATTTTGTACAGCTTACAGCTGCAACAGATCGGATTAATTCACTGCGTGATGAGCAAGAACAGCTCAGGCAGGAGAATGCCACCATCCTCCAGACCAGCCAAAAGAAAGAAGAGGTAATCTCTTAAAAATGCCACACATATATGCCCTATGCCACACATGTATAGATTACTATAAATACTGGCACATTAGGTACATCTTAAACTGCATTACTTCATACTGCATACTTTCAACAAGGTGTTGAATACATTCCTCAGAGATTTTGGTCCATATTGACAAGATGATGTCACTCACATCTTTAAAACAGTAGCCAGCCACATTAAATTGATCCTCACCCTAAACCTGCATACAATTGCTTTATGGTAGAACTGCATGTCATCCTCAAGATCCACTAGACTAGCCTGCAGACTGCGGAGGGTGGTCATACTGGTGGACTCCCTACCTAATGTTCATTGTCTACATGTTTTCTCAGGCCACCCTGCAGGACAGCCAAGTGGAGCTAGAAACCTACCGGCAGACACGGCAGGGCCTGGATGAGATGTACAACGTTGTGTGGAAGCAGTACAAAGAAGAGAAACGCATTCGGCAGGTGAGAATTTTATCCACCAAGAAATCTTGGGCAGATCCATGACTTAAGAGATCCAACCCAACAGTCAAAGGCACTAAGTTTCTTCAAGAACACTAATTGGATCTTTTTTATGGATGCCATTTTTACATGAAATAGCAAAAATGGCAGAAATGAATGAAGATTGTTAATGAATGTCATTAGTAACACCTTTGGGTGCCCTAGCATTCCTTTCAAAATGGCTTCTGTGAAAAAGTCCATGGAAAGTTTAAAGTTCATAAAGTTTATTTGACAGATATGTTGAGATACTAACGTAAAACATGTAGAGAAATTGCATAAATTAAGAGTAGTCTTAAAGATATAGTTCAGTTTTTAACACTTTGAGCCCCTTTCACAGGTTGTCTAACATGCAATAAAGTGGTTGACACCAACATTTTGACGATTGCGCCTGTCTCGGCTATTTGGGAAATGTAGAATCGCCTCTGCCTGCTTCAAAATGGCTAGCATTTGTTGTTTTTATCCTTAAAACACTAGTGTTAAAAAAAGTGCTACTCACCAAGTGGTTAGTGGTGCACGCTGATGTTTCACTTTTTACAAAGTGAAAAATTACAAAGTTAAATTTACAAAATTTTATGGTCATGGTACAGCACAGTGCTTGAAATGAAAAGTAAAAAAAGCAAAAAGATTAGAAAAAAGTGAAGCTAAGACACCCATCGTACGGGCGCAATTGTTATAGCTGGGTGAGAAGAGTGACCTAGAAGGGTGAGCTAGTCTGGTGGATCTCTTTGCTTGCATATTTAGTTCGTAAAGACATTATCATTAAATAAATTTTAGTTCATTAGAAGAAATGATCATTAAATATTTTTTTGCAAACACTCAGATGATGAATGGTCATTACCTTTCAAATGTGCATGGTGTGCAGACAGCTATAAACTCTCATCTGAGGTTAAAACTGTATATCATTATCCGGGGAGCATATTGTGGGCATAAAGATTGTAAAATAATATATATTTTATAATGAAATAATGACAGTAGAAAAGTTCAGTTTGCCTAGTATTTATGTTTTCACAATCAAGTGCTGTACTATGCTTGTTTATTCAGAATATTGATTATTACCGGTATGTTTTTTTTTTTTTTCTGTTTTAAACCAAAGGCTATAGATGAAGGTATTCTATACCATTTCTTTTATTAAACCTTGTCATTGTTAGAGATGCATAAGGGTACCTCACTGTTGTTTTACACAGCGTGGTACAGCAAAACAAGGACAATGAACCCGTCATTCCTTAGTTGTACTGTATAATACATTTGGGCCAAGGTCAAGCCACTGGAGTTTTAAACTGTACAATACTGCACTCAAACTCATTGTGTGTGTGACC
>JAGFZM010001920.1:219194-230992 GCA_017657215.1 Limnothrissa miodon
GTGTCTAAACTGTACAATACTGCACTCAAACTCATTGTGTGTGTGACTGTGTGTGTCTAGGAGCTTGAGAAGGAGTTGGAGCTGCAGATGGGTTTGAAGCAGGAGATGGAGGTGGCCATGAAGCTCCTGGAGAAGGACACCCATGAGAAGCAGGACTCACTGGCTGCTCTTCGTCAGCAGCTGGACCAGGTCAAGACCCTCAACCTGCAGATGTTCAACAAAGCCCAGGTAGCCCAGCTTTATCCACCAAGCTGTTAGGCTGCTGAACTCTTTCCCCATCTCTGCCCCCACCCAAACAGACTGGGGGGTTCTGACCTATGCAATTTGCACAACTTGCTGCTACCTTATTTATCAAGGCTGTTACATGATTTATTACTTACCGTATTATACTTATAAGCTGCTACTCTTATTTTGATTTTGCACTGAAAAACACTGATGCCATTATCTGGCTTTGCACACTCATACCATTACCATAGAGAACATCTTCAAGCCTTTTTAGTACACACGGCGCAGCACACACTGCATTGTTTTGTCTGTCGTGTGTTGGATGTCCCGGACCAGGAGAAATTCTCACAAACAGCACATACTGTGTCTAGGGGTTAGGGCATGTCCTGTCTTGTTTGTCTACCTGTCTGTTTCTAGTGGTAACAATAGGGATTACAGTATATTTTTAGAGCATATTGGAGTTAGCCTGGGCCCGCCCATACTTCCTGTGACGCTACATTCAACTGAATTTCAAACTGGTAGCTTGAGCTAACTGATGTGCTGAGAAGCCTCTTTCAGTTCCATTTCTCCCAGAGCACATCAGTTGGCATTCAAAATTCCGTGTGTTCTGTGAAAATCCTCTTGTTCTTCGCCTTACTGACCGCACCACCACAATGAGCACAAACCTCAGGCCTATGGATGATCGCTCTGTTGTATAATATAAAATATGATCATATTTGACACCCTGCTGTCAATTTTCTTGTCTCTGAGATGAGATGAGATGTGGTCAGAATTGGCCATCATGTGACCTGCTCCTTTGCTCTGTGCAGGAAACAGACAGGCAGGTCAAGAGGAAGGAAGAGGATGCAGTGAAACTCTCTGAGAAGATGAACCGCATGGAGGGGATCATGAAAGAACTGGAAGACAGGTGACTGACTACAGTACATGGAGAGGGCTTGATAAACTCATTCATTCATTCATTCACTCTTGCCTTAGCATAGCTGTGTCACGCGATTAGCCTTTTGGGAGTCCATGTTATGTGGTAACTGTTGTGTGACTGCTGTATTCTGGATGCATGTCCTCAGGTTGGTCAAGTCTGAGCAAGCACGCAGGCAGACAGACCAGTGTGAGCAGGACATGAGACTGGAGCTGGAAGGGAGAGTTGGGACTCTACAGCAGCAGCTCTCTGAGCTCGACTCCCTCAGGTTGGAGGAACACAATTCATTAGAACAGAACCTTTGTTTTAAACATGCTGTATGAGATGCTGTAGGATTTTGGCATGAATGTATTTTTGTCTCAAATCGTGGCCATCTCCCCTCGATCAGCTTTCTATGGAGGTATATTTGTTAAAAAAAGATTTACAAATATGGAAATGATTTTCACAAATATAAGCATACATTTACAAATATAAAAATGAAACTTACAAATAAATTATCTAATTTGTAAATAGATGGATAATGGTGGATATGTAAATATATTTCTGAACAGGAGACTGCTATCCACCATACGCCATTCCTACTGACATGGCCAGAGAACTTTGAATAGGAAATGGGCACTGGCGTGGTGTATAGAGTTAGCAAGTAACCTGTAGTTTTTCATGTTTTTCATGCATTTAACGCATTCCGGTTCCTAACGCTGCATTTCCACACAGCGTTCACTTGGCGAATATTCGCTCATCATATTTCGCTGTTGGGAGTGGCCAAGGCAACATGATGGTTACTAGTCGTAGCAAGCAGTAGGCTGCCTGCCAACTGCCAACAGAAGGAGCGCTTAAGTTTACCTAAACTAAACCGAGGAAAGCTTCTGGATAATTTTACAGTGATGAATTTGCCCCAGATATGTTCGTGTGACACATGAACAGCAATGCGTTCCGCTATAATTTTTATGTTGACACCAATCTTTGTTCCATAACACATTTTGGGCCATCAGTGTGCTGCAATGTTGTGATGTACCGTCGGCTAACTTAAGTTGGAATGCTTAATTTTCTAACCTACAATGTTTTATTTGTCTTGATAACGTTTGTGTATCATATTGAACACAATCGGACACGATTACACACAAACTGCGGTCCATAGACCCTTAAATCAGACAAACAGTTTTTATGTAGTGAACTCCCAGGGCGCAAAGCATCCAGGGACTTAGTAGAGGTGTATGCACTTTGGCAGACCAGTTCCTATGTACACATAATACACATGTGATATGATCTTGCGGGCCAAATTTAATTACACGGAGGGCAGGATTTGGGCCCCGGGCCAGAGTTTGACACCAATGCCCTATGGGAACCAATGCCCTATGGGAAATCCAATGTTAATTCTGCAGCCCCGTCTCAAATAAGGTGTGAGTGAAAGCATGTGAATAGACGTGAAACCAGATGGAAGCAAGGAAACTCTGCGTCTCTTTTAATCATTCACATCTAACGTTAGGGAATTAGCAATTCCGATCGATGTTGACTCTTTTTTCCGATGTCACTGGTCTTGCTCTTTTCAATATCCTTTTTCTCTTTTGGGAGAAGAAGAAGAAGACGCCTTTTCCTGAAATTTGGGTTTTGAGTATGTGTGATCCGCCTTGTTTTCTTTTTCAAAACTTGCCGGGCGTAACATAGACTCCATATGATGACTAGTCAATGCAGAAATTCAATTCAATATTCCAAAAAAAAAAGTTTAAGAATTAAACAGAGCAATCTAATGCCTCCCATAAAACATTGAACATGAACATTTATAAATTTATTTTAAATCTTAATTTTAATATATATATATATATATACACAATATAAAACACATTATAGCACACTATAGTTTAAGTTCTTAGCCAGAAAAAAGTCTAGATGAAAATCTACATGAACTAAGTCACTGTAAGACACTATTAGTGTAACGTGCAGTACCATGTCTGTGTGTGCTGTCATGTAAGTGTATGTGTGTGTGTGTGTGTGTCTGTATGCACACCTGTGTAGGAATGCTGTATTATGGCAAGATCTTGGCTTGGAAAATCAGTGTGTTTACTTTGCTAGTCTTTAAAGTTGAACTAGTTTACGATATATCATAGTCTTTCACAATATGTATATTGCGCATGTTGATAACACAATGACAATAAATTTGCGATATATTGTGCAGACCAGGGACCTATTGCACAAAACTAGGATATGTGATTAAAGCTGGGATATCATGGTTATCGTGGCTCAATTTATCCATGAATCATTTATCAGTATAACCAAGATATCACAATAGGCCCCTATCCTCTACCATCTTGTTGTCGATTGATTAGCAGTGGTTTGTTGTGTTTGTTTGTTTGAGTGTTTGTTTGAGGGTTACAGCCCCTGTGTTGTCTTTCGAGGCCGGGTTTTTTCACAATGTATTGAGGAGGCCAAAAGGAAGCCGATCAAAGAGAAATGCCTACAATTTGAGACAAACAAATGCTAGAATGCTAAAATCCTGCAGCATCTCATAGAGCACCTTTAATCCATTTCCCTCCCCTCAGAAGTGTGCCTATTTGGCTGGTGTGACACAGCTGTTGCTCTACCATTGCTGTGCTGTGCTGTGCTGTGCTGTGTGGCAGGCAGGGGCTGGAGAATGACCTGCGCACTGAGAAGGAGCAGCGACAGGGTCTGCAGAAAGAGCTGCAGAGGGAGCAGGACAACAGTGCTGAACTGCGCACTCAGCTGCAGCAGCTGCAGGGGCTACAAAAGGTCAGTGGCAGATCACACACACACACACACACGCACGCACACAAGGACTTGCCACTGGAAAAACATTTTATTTGGCCAGTGCAGAGATGGGCAATTTATTTCTAAAGGGGGCCATATGGCAAATGTGGTGCTGTATTGTATGGCCGAATCAACTTAATTCTGCTCAATATTGTTTTTTTTTTTTGTCCAACTGTGAAAAGCAGTATACAATAAATTGTGATAAGCTGCTACTGGTAATCAGAAGTAAAAGAATATTTTGTAAATGTCTAAATTGTGGTGTATAGGCTAAGAGGAAAATAATCACTTGATGCTGGGCAGACGCAAATACAGGCTTCCATTTGTAAATAATGTGTGTCAACCTCAAAACAAAAGCAACACAGTTGTATTGCATTCAAAAGCACTTCCTTTTTGGGTGTGGGAAACTCATTTGTTTGGGTAAGCATTTTTACATGGCTCACAGTGGTACAGAATCACTTCCCCAACCAGCATGTACAGGTAACTGTGATGGTGTGTCTCTCCAGGAGCTTTTGGACTTGCAGCAGGAGAAGAAGCAACTCCAGCAGACGTGTGAAGAACAGGAGCAGGCTCTCCAGGAAATGGGCCTCCACCTCAGCCAGTTAGACCTTCCTTCTGATTTTGATAAGGCCAAGATATGTGTAAAAGACAGATCTGAGAGATTCATCCAGAATCTGGTTGTTTAAGGTCAAGAAGTGCTGTCTTTGAAAAAGAACAGAAAAGGTTGATACAACATTGATTGTATAGCAAACTGGTTGTTAATGTTAGGGGAATATTGAACTGAAAGTGACTTGGTGTTGGCTGCTGGTTAACTATTCGCTTTATGGTGTGTACATGTATTTATTTTTTTGTTCTTTTTCCTACTTTCAGCACCTGGTGACCTTGAACAATAGGTCTAGGGATTTATTATTTTAGTAAATCATTTAAAATAATGCTTAGTGTGAAACATTTACACCCTTCACATTCTTTAATGGTTCTTATGTGACTGGCATGGCTTCTTGAGTGATGAGTGTTCTCATACAGGTCCAAACTTAAGATGGAGGATTTCAAAGAGGTGAATAAAGCCCTTAAGGTCAGTAAATAAGATGTTTCCATATGAAAACTACTGCAGAAAATGTAGCCCCTGTAGAATGTCATCTGTAGAAGAAGTTTCCTGTGATTGGTATTTATTTGATGTGTCCACTCTTTCCTTGGGACTCTGACACATAAGGGCCATGCGTGGTTGAAAGATGACGAAGCTACAAACTGCAAACAGTGCCAGAAGGAGTTCTCAATTTCACGCCGAAAAGTCAGTATTATTAAGATTAATTACATTTAATCTTACATTTTTTTTTGCAGTTTGCACAAGAACTACACACAACGTTTTTCAGTACAACTGTGCTAAGGTTTTTTGTTGCATGAAGAGTCACCTTACTTTTCTCCCTCTTGCTCCATGCACAGCACCACTGCCGGAATTGTGGAGACATCTACTGCAACAACTGCTCAAGTAATGAGCTGGCACTGCCCTCTTACCCCAAACCTGTCCGTGTTTGCGACATCTGCCACTCACTCCTGCTGCAGAGAAGCTCCTCCGTTGGCTCCTGACAGAACAACCTGCATAGACACACGGCATCTGTAATGTTAAAGCCGAAGTTCGATTGTGTTAGCAGTTACTGCTAGCTCACTAGCTTGCGGTAGGCTATTATGAAGACTGTATTTAAATGCTGTGGGACTTTTTCAGCCCTATGCATCACCTATTTGCCTGAAATTCAGGAATGAAAGGTAAGGGGGAGGTCCAGCCATTTCTACAAATGCAATGTCTTCTCAAGGAAAGTCAGCTGGATTTGTTGAGTGGTTGCTTTCATTCTGCTTTAGTCAGACTGGCATTTGACCTGTTTGTTCCTTGCCCTGCCCTTTCAAATCATTGGTTCACTTTTAACACATTTTTACGTGTGGCTTTGGTGCCTTCACCAGATCCAAAATAGGTTATTGCTTTCTGATACTAAAATAAGAGTTGAGATTCTGACTGCACTGTTCATTGAGCAGGGGTCTCATCTAAGCCTGCAGCATAATAGTGAATGAGACCAGTGTGAGTGTGATGCTCTTGAATCGAGGCTGTTGTCTAGCATGTACTGCCAGGTTTTTTTTTGTTTTTTTTTTAAATGGGGAGTTAAACATCTTTTTCAAGTCACTATTTTGGTTTGGTTCGGAATGGTTTTGTTTAGTGTTGGAAGGGATCCATTTTCTTGTGATTGAGAAATTGTTTGGCATCTATGTTGTGTGTAAGTTTCTTAAGACATGGAATCTGGGGACCACTTTTTAAAAACGTATTTGGGCATTGCTGAGTGAGTTATTGCACACGAGAAGTAATAAGGTATATATTTTCCCCATCTTAATTTTTACAATTTTGAACGTTGGCAAGATTATCATGTATGTGTACAGTGTGTTAACAGGTATACAGATGCACTTACTGAAAGATAAGGGAAAGAATTGGATGGATCCCCAGAAATGAAAAATGCTTTGTGGATTGAAATGATTATGGACTTGTGGAATGTTCTAGAACCTGAATCTGTTCCAATGGACTTCCAATCAAGTCAATTTTAGAATGTAAAATTTACTTGGGAGTTGTGACCAGTGCTTCTAAAGCCCCCTCACACACCCTTCTAGAGACATGTTTTATAAATGCAAAATTTGATAAGATGATTACTGTATTTAATAAACATTCCCAAATCATGCACGTTGTACTTCAGTATTGTAAAATGACGACACAGTCATGCATTTACCCCCAGCTTTTTTTTATTTGTGCAGTGCATCACAATGGAGACTGACTATACTATAGATGACGGAAAAAAATACAGAAAAGACAGGAGAACAAAGAACACTCACATTTTCCTTCCACAGTTCTTCAAAAGAATACTTAAAAACTAAACACACTGTAAAAACTGGATTGGATTGTAAACCTTAACAGAATTTAGCTATTCTGTCTAGAAATAGGAAAGGTTTATGGTCTTTTGTCATTAAATAAACTAATACTGTTTTAAGTTACAAGAGCAACTAGGATAAAGAGAACACATGGTTTAAATAGATGGTTAATTTACATGAGACTGTACACAAGTCCTTAGACAAAGCATTCCTCTTTACCACATGCTGTAGTTTTCCCCATAATTAACAAGATACTTAACATGTCAACCTTTGGCCAAAATTAGCCATTGCCACCATAAATGAAACTTGATGACTTGTATTTCCAATAGTCCTGTTGTCCTGGGAAATACGCTGGTGCTCCCCCGTGCTGACCGGTGTATGAGGGAGACAGAAAGCCGCTACATGCCCCACCCTGCCCCCATGCTCATTCCACTGTTCAGCCCGTTCATGCCCATGGAGCCGCGGCTGCTACCACCGTAGTAACTGCTGTTCATCCCACCTTGATTGCCTGGCAAAGAGAAGAAAAATGGACAGTTATGACACCAGCAAGCTCAGCAGCCTGGGACGACAAACCCCCCCTCCTCCTACAACCAGATCATCTTTTCACAGTTGAATTGGGTCATTCAGTCATATTTTTTTTGACTGTGATATGCACGGAGGAGATATTGCAAAACCATAGAGTAGTGTGTTTGTCAGGATTGGATTTTAAAAATCTGCATGGCATATAAGTGGAAAAAACTGGCTAGTGGCCCCCCCCACCCCCACACAAGACCCAGCTGAAACTCACTGTAGTCTCTGTAGCCTCCCATACTGTTCTGACTGCTGTAGCCTCCACTGTAGCCAGACCCTAGCTGCTGACTGCTGGGCCCGTAGGATGACTGGTTAGCTGGGTTGGGGAGAATGTCAAGTGGTTACTTCTTTTTGGGGGGAATGGGGCAGAGTTGGACTTCATGGAAACACTGCTTGCTGATTGGTCCTGACTGATTTTCATAAACTGGACAGGAATACCAGTAAGCTGAATCATGTCACCCAATGAACACTTCAGCTGCAGCTTTTGGCTAGAAAGATGACCTTACCTGTATTGCATTCTCCCTCCATAAATGCTTCTCAGTGTGGCTGGTGTCAGTTCATTTTGCTCTAAACCAAACAACTGTAGCAGTGACTAGGCAGGGCAGACACACTTACCCATGGCTCCCATCATCTGGCTACCATAACCACCATTGCTGCCCCCTGCTGTTGAGTTCAGGAACAGTTCTACATAGCGGTGTTCTGTTGGATAAAGTAAAAGGACGCATTCAATCAGGGTTTCTGCAGGTTTCACAATGTCAAATTTAAGACTTTTTAAGACCGATATGAATTGAATTTAAGACCTATATCACAGCATCAAAACAAAAGTAATTTTTTCAATATTGGAAACATGTACCACAAGAAATGTATCCTGTAGGGCGTTAGTCCACAAAGGCTAATTTTATTAAAATACATCTTTTGCATCACGCACAGTGTAAGCTTGCAATCATAAGAACCCATGGTGATACACACGCCTTTTAAATGTTCTGGAAAATTCCCTAATCAGTTTTATCTTCGACTTTAACCAATAAAGTCCCAGAGTAACACATACTAGACATTTTTTGAGGGTCATGTGACAAGTCATGTGATTTAGTCCTTCCTGAACAACATTTCAAACATTTCTGTGTATATAAATAATTGAAAATAATAATTTTATATGCAGTATGGATGAGAAGCAATAAGTATTCAGTAAGTATTGGCAGTCAGCGAAATGAGTGACTGAGGGAGTAATTGTTTCACATCTTTTCATTTGGCCTAGGTTTAACCGTCACTAATGTTGTCCTGAGAAAAATAGTTGATGTTATATGTTCACTAGTCTGTTTTCTATAGCTATAATGACATATATTCTTCTAATATGATGTCGTTTTTATTTTTATTCAATTAGCTATTTTAATATTCCTGTTTTTTTTTCATATTATGATGAGAATTGTTTAAAACTGCCAGGAACTACTACCAGTTGTTTGAATCTTTGTTATTGAAAACAATTTTGTTAAAGATGTTGTTAAAACTAACAGGTAGGCTAAAGTTATAATATTGCTAAAACACAAAATTTTGTTATTAAATCGAAAAAGAATGAATTTACCATTAACGCCCACTGACAGACCTTTGACACTAGAGAGTGTTATTTATATATGGTATTTTTCCACTCGCACCAATAACAGAAAGATGACTGGCTGTTGTATGTTGGAAGCTGATTTGCTTTATTAAGACTCCCAAATGAGACCAGCAGCCATTTATATTTGGGCTTGTGAAACAAGAAAACTACACCACCACGGAATCAGCCAAGCAACAAAAACAGGAACAGAATTAAAATGAGTTTTACATGGAGATTGGAAAAATAAGACCTGTGAAAAACTATTTAAGACCTAGTTTTTAAAATTTTAGACTTTTTATAACTTAGCGGAAACCCTGTCAATTGTGTTTATTATACTCATATACAATTCCCAGACTTTAATTAAACTAGTTCATAAACAAAAGTGTCTTTCCACTCACGCATGTTGGCTTTGTCCTTGGACATGGCTGCTACTGCATCCTCATGCGTTGCAAATTCCACATCTGCTTCGCCAGTGACGCGACCATCTGGCCCAACCTCTATGTGGACCCGCACAGGATTCAGTGGCGAGAAGAACTACAAGGATAAAGTTTGTCAGTCTGACTCTAAAGGCAACTTCATCTGAACATCTCCAGGCTTTAGTGTAGCAGCTACCCTATACGCACATTATAGATGTCTGTTTCAGTGGCTCTGTAAGGGAGGCCTCTCATGTGAACACAGTGGCCTGTCGTACTCTGAAACGATGAGCCGCCATCACCGTACCGCCCATCTGACACACCTGTAAGAAAGAGGCTTGCATGACTAGTAAAAACAGGCAAAATCTTCCACCAGACACACAAATACATACGATTACACAAATTTTAATGCCATTACATGCATGGTGCTGTAGGATAAAAGCCCCACACCAACCTCCACCGTATCCTCCACGGCGCATGCGATCGAAGGAGCCTCCGCGGCCCATGCTGTTGTAGCCACGGCCAACCCCTGGCCGGTCATATGGCCCAGGACGCTGCATGCCCATGGGCTTGCGCTGAGGCTCATAGTGGGTCCGCACCTCGGCACGGCTGCTCTTGAAGATCTCAATGTACCTGTGTGCATTTAGAGACAGTGATAGGAATGCAGGGCTCTCTTACGGCACACACACGATTGAGCATTCAGACAGAAGGGAAATGCATTCACATGTACTCATCAAAAGACAGGGTCACTTGGTGATGCTACCGAGATCAGTCGGGCAACTTGAATAATGAACAGCCAAATGAGCTACTTAAGTCAGAATTAGAAATCAACGAAAACAATTAAAGAATCCTTAACAAAAAGAAAACTAAAATGAATTGCAGGACTTTTCTTATGGTCACCGGATAAGAACCTTAAGTTTTGAAAAACATCATGGCTGTGCGTTTCTGTGACATCTTCATTTGTTGAGCATAAAACAATGAGACTGCAGATTAAAAGGGAAAAAATAAAAATGTCCAAAAGACTACCGGGAAATTACCTGTGACATGTATGCACCAATACCTCCTTATCTGCAAGTCGTCTGCTCCCTATTTGATTAAATTTATTTGTGCTGAGCAAATCATTCAATTGACAGTTTGCCATTCAAGACATGACTATGTGGCCTGATGTGGGAAATAAATACTCAATTTGTACCTCAGAGCATTTTTTTGTCCTTTTTTTTCCCATTTCCCGTGTCCCTCATGGTGGTGTTGTCCTTAAGAATTTGCAATACCAAAGCCAAACATGCTAGTATTTCAGCATGCCATCCTTGAACACTATAATTGATTTCAAACCAAATGACAAAATATGGGCAAATACCTACATCACCCTTTAATCTCTTTTTCTTTAAGTTCTACATGTCCAGTAGATCTCTCTCTATGTATATAAAGAATATAAATATTACTGCTCAGCACTTAAGCAAAAAAAAGGCTTGCATCTTTTGAAACGGTGGGATTGATCCTCCCAGAATGAAGTTAGAGAGAGTGGTGGAAGTGTGTGTGTCTGTTGGGATCTCAGCATGCATGTGCAGAACGTAATGTGTGCTCTAGTCAGTGGAGATCACTGCTAGGTGTACACCATAAGAAAAGCAACTCAGCCAGCCAGCCAACCAACCATCCCCACCTGTGCCCTATTCTTTCCTTGTGTTTCTTTAGAGCCTTTTCAGCTATATCCTGTGAAGCAAACTGCACGAAGGCCTCCCCCGTACTCCTCCCCTGGAAGTCCACCGGCAATGTTATCCCATTTGGCACGATTTCCAACCCTTCAACCCAAGGACAAATAACCCCAGTTGGGGACATTAAATCACATGCCCATTCACAAAACAAAATGTAAGAGTTTTTATGGATTTTTTTCCATTTCACAAAAAAAAAGATAAAAAATATTTTATGTAAATCACATACATACCAGATGAGAGTGCAAATTCAAGAAGTGCATTTAAATGGACCATAGAATTGACAAAGCTAATTACTCTGTAGAGAGAATGCTGCCCATGAGGAACATGGACTCAAAATGAAATAAACACTAACAAGGTGATGCTTTGTTCATTCAATTTTAGTGTGAAGATGGTTCAGTGATTTGGGGAACGGTTTGCTTTATCAGAGGATATTAAACCATTTTACTTTAATCCAATATGTCTCAAATATTATCAGACAATAATGCTTCCGTAGACTCTATTCATGAATAAAATGTGCAGTATGTTCGTTTTTAACATCAAAGTTATACATATTTCCCCATTGTAATAAAAATAAAGAAAAAGACATGTCCATAAATGCAGTTTTTAAAATTGATAATATACAAAACAATTAAAGGCACTAAAACCGTATATGGAGGAACTCACACACACACACTCACTAAACATTCTCAGTCAAGCTTGCCTGCTCGCTC
>JAGFZM010001920.1:231002-250770 GCA_017657215.1 Limnothrissa miodon
GATGAATTGGAGCAAGAAAATACATACCTGCAAAAAACTGAACAATTTCTTCTTTGCTGCAGCCAAAGGGAAGACCCCTCAAACGCACCAGGCCATCCCCAGCAGTCTCTGGACAATTAGGACCTGTGTGCTTCAGGACCCAGTCCATTTCTACATTATTGGATTTGAACACTGGAAACACACACACACACACAAATGATACACATAAGTGTGTACACATGGATGCTGTATGTTAGACAGAAATTTAACTTCAATCTTTGCAGTTCTTTCTACATAGTATAATACATTGCGCATCTGGCAAGTTTACATCAAATTTAATCCAATAATCGTCACAATCTGGTTTAAAATACCTTGTCTGATCAGACTTAGGTGTACACCTTTCGACAATCTGATCGCTGACCATATAAGCATGCATTTGGATTCATGGACTAGATTTTCCTGCATGTGTGGGTAAATGCATGGTGACACACATGCTGAAGTAAGCAGCACAACAAAGTCATTAAAAGGTATTAAAGATGCTCTATGAGATGTTGCAGGATTTTAGCACGATTTTATTTTTTGCAAATCGTAGGCATCTCACCTTGATCGGCCAGCTTTCTACTCCCTGAATACACTATGAAAAACCCTGGTCTCGAACTTCAACACAGGAGCTGTAATACTCAACGAACACTCAAACAAACCTAAACACAACAAACCACGGCCAACCAATTGACAATAAAGATGGTAGAGGACGCGCATTAACTCCCACCCAATCTTGTTGCCGATTGGTTTGTCATTGTTTGTTATGTTTGCACCAAGACAACAAAACAACACTGCTGGAACACTTACTTTGTTATGTTATGTTATGTCTTGTCTTATATATATTGCGTATTACCTAAGTATAATGCCTTAAGTAAAAAAAAGTGCAAGTAGGCTTAACATTAGGTAATGTTTAAATTTGTTTTTTTTTTTGTTGTGCATCTGCACTTTATTGTTGTCAACGTCTACGCATGGGACAAGTGTGAAACGTAATTTCGATTCCTTTGTGCGTCAAGTACATGTGAAGAAATTGACAAATAAAACAGACTTGACTTGACTTGACTTGATGTTTAAGTGCACATCCTCCCATCGCTAGCATTTGTTTGAATACACCACTCTGGTTTGAGTACAGCCCCTGTATTGTTGTTTGAGACCGTGTTTTTTCATAGTGTATTCAGGGGGCAGAAAGCTAGCCGATCCAGGGGAGATGCCTACGATTTGAGATAAAAATTAAATCATGCTAAAATCCTGCAATATCTCATTGAGCACCTTTAACTAGCAGTTACCTTGCTAATGTCAATTAGCTAGCCAAGGAGGTGAAAGTAAATGCATTTAAAATAATGGAAGCTGCTGTCTCAACCTTACAAACCTTGTATATCAAGTATAACAATCTTATTTGTTCCTGAGTTGTTATATTAACATCTTTAATCCATGACTGGCATCAAGGTAAGGGATGCTAGCTAAGGGACGAAAGCAGTCAAGATGAATGATGAATGTAAACATGGATTGAATGATTGAAGAGAAGAATTTAGTCTGATTACATTCAATCCAATTAGGAAAAAACTGCATGTAAACTCACTCTTTACTCATACAAACCTTCCACATATCTGTGGCCCATTGTTTCTCTGTCCTTCTTGAGAGCCATTTTCAAATCTTCCTCTGATTCAAACTCCACAAAGGCCTCGCCACTGGGTCGTCCTTCTCTGGTATATGTAAAGTGGATGCTGCTGGCATCGCTTGCAATTTTGCAGTCTACAAAAGATAGTGAATAATGATAATGACCTTGTATGAAAAAAAACTTGGAATCTCGGAAATATAGAGAGAGTGTCAAGTGACAACATATTCAGTATAGATTGACCAATGTGTTGTGTTTATACATTAGACATCAAGAAGGCCAAGGTCAAATAGTTGTTTGCACAGCACACCATTCCTTGGAACAACCTTAACCTGTAGCCTACAGGACACCAAATATTATCATAATGGTAAATGTTAGGCTATTTATTTATTTATTTATTTATTTATTTGTTTATAGATAGATATTTTAGGGGGCTTTTTGCCTTTAATCAGTTCAACCCACTAACCACACCCACTTCAGTCGTACCTGGTCATACCCGTTTGTAACGGAAAAGCAAACCAGGCTGGTACCAAAATAGAGTAGAGCCGTAGTGTTTGTACTATAGTGGAAATCGCCAACAGCGATGATGATTTGCGACTGACATCTGTGGCATGCCGTTTCAAGGTGTTTTGGGAATCATGCTGTGTGTGCTCCAAGACGCTGGGCCTTATGGTAGACATACCCAAGACTTGGCAGAGATTTATAGAAGTGGGGGTCAACCTCAAAAGGGCAACACAGTCTCAGTCGCTAGGGAAGATGGCCTTATGTAGACATTATCAATACAGTAATGTAGTTGGTCAAGAGATAATTTACATACCATAGATACGGATGTAAACTATACAGTAGGGGTATAACAACTCACGTCCTTGCATTGCTACTTTGGACTACTCCTGTTTGCCACTTGATGGGAGTCCTCACTGCATAGTGATATAATAAAGCTCTCTGAAACTTCATTCTGATCCCTGACTCTGCCTTTTTTGACTCAATCATCTTTTTTTTTTTTTACCACACTATATTTCTGAAAATTAAAGCCAAATGATTTAGAGGATTTTGCATTTTATTTACCAGAGAAAAATCGCTGAACTTCATCCACTGAACAAGACCAGGGTAGACCTCGCACACGGACCACATATCCTTCACCTTCTGCCATCTTCTCATCAATCCTTTAAAAAATAAACACACACATCTTGCAATCAACATATGGGTTTATGGCAGTGTTATGATAAGCATCTACACATACAGCATAACCTGGATGGGGATTCATTAACGTAACGCTGGCTAATGGAGTCCCGGCAGAGGTTCTCTTAAATTGTTATCACGGTGCCGAACAAAATTCCCTGCGAATCCTACCTGATGTGGCACCTGGATTGACACAACTTCAACAAGCCAATTGGAACCTCCTTAACACCTGTGCATGCACCGGGCACCACACCCAGACGTCCTCAAATGTGGTTTTAAAACTCTCAGTTCATACATTTGCTATACGATTATTCTTGTTGAAGACAAGTTATGGTATGTGGAGATAAAATAATTTCTGTTTGGTTGGCTCGTGTCAGCATTCTCTACACCTCGTCCCCGGAACAATCCTTGTGGAATGTCATTAATTACACGAGCTTACCTTGAGGCGACTCGGAAAAATGGTTACAGTTAAATAAGCCCATTGAAGTAGGTCAAATTTCCTCCCGTTCCGAACAATTAGTTAGACACGTTTGCTAAGCAAAACACTGATCATATAGATGAGGACGCCCTTAAGATGCCTGCGGAATGGGGCACTGCCCAAGTAATTGTTATGTGGATCACAACGCAAATAGACATCAGGAGCAGACATTAACATACGTTATTACAAATACGTAATTTAGTAACCTATTACAGATGATAATTTCAACATGCATTAGCTTGAGTATAGCTAATTAATATTAGCTACTAACGTTGACTTGATTGTGCGGGTTACCAGACCGTTTTGTTGCAGAAATTCTAATATAAATTATGCAAATTGTCTACACTGTAGAACTACGTTAAATTACGCAGTAGAATATGTTACCGCTACGTTTATAAGACGTGCGGTGTTAGCTCGCAAGGTTAGCAAGACTTGCTAACAAAGACAGGCCCGTTTACATTTCAATTGTAACATACGCTCTGAGCAATGTTAGACCTAAATTGCGGGTGTAGTCGTTATTTACACCTCACGAATACTAGTTTTAATTATGCTTATTCTGTCTGTGAAACAACATAAAATTACCTACCGATTCTCAATGCAGATTGCTCTTGCTGCGTCGCGGCGTGTCTCTAGCTAGCCAGATAAAAGTATGTGATGTGGCTCGCGAGAAGTGATCAGCTCCGCCCCGCGTCTGCAGTCAAGTTTTGCAGTTTCTCACGCTGCTAGCAGGTTATATTTTTTATCAGCCAGGCACTGTTCCAAGCTTAGTAATTCTTTGCCACTTAGATGTCTGCCTATTACTGTGTGTGTTATCCAGGCAAACATCAGGCTAATGTTTTGATAAATACATTCTATATAACTATATGAATATCAAACGTGCGTTATTCTGTTTTACTGTCACAGATGGCATGTGTGTACATCATGGAATCTGTGGCATCTTGTCAGAGTAAACATCGTATAAAACTTGACATGTTAACATTTCAGTAACATGCAATATAATAAGATATATTTCATAGCTCTGGTACAGAGGTACTGTGCTGACACCGCCCAGCATAAGTGTTGTGGTTTGTCGCCGCTAACGATACCTGACATTAGCAAGTCAAAAAGTTATTTACTGGTACTGGTACTGTACTCGTGTATTGTCTGGATTAACATTCTTTATTAGTTGATAATCTCTTGACCTTTTGCCAATTCGCCGCAGTAACAGCAAAATTATGTACGTCATAGAATCAAAACATCACAGTACGTTAACCAGCTTTTTGGAATTTTCGCTAATATGTTCTTGTAATCTACTAGATATTAGCTAGCATTCCAGGGTTACGTCCAATGTTTCACTACAAGCAGGCATTAATGACTAGTTATTTTCTACTGTCTTAAAAGTACAGTCGTAGGAAGCCAGCACAGTTTATTTAACTGTACAAGGGTGCAACCGCATGGGGAGTATTTCGCAATTCGTGCTAGCCATCATTAGCAGTTGGATAGCATGACGTTAAGTCGCAAAGCCTCGTGATACTGGTAAACCTAACTTTCTCCTCAAGGTTTTACATGATTGTCACTGATGTAAACCAACCAAAAGGTAGGGTCATAGTAGTTCAGCCAATTGTATTGGCCAAAATTCTTCAAAGGTGGGGCTTACAGAAGACAGGGTAGGTTGTTAGAAAGTTAATGGCTGGGGGAGAAAGATATGCCTCTACTCTCGCTTCAGGAGAGTTTTTCGATTTCCTGAAGTAAAATAACATTAATTCAGATCAGACGGTAGATCACTTGATTAGTATTTTTACCTATCTACGTATTGTTCTGCCAAGTATGCAGGATGCATTAGCCGGGACGGCTATGTTGACGGACGGCTTTGAGGACGAGATTGACTCGGTGACTCCACGGTCCCCAGCGGTAGGGATGGGGGTAGGAGCAACACCAGGAGTCGGACTTGGGGGGATAGGTATTGGTGTTGGAGGAAAGAAAGTACGCTTGTTTAACGAGCCTGGTGGGCCTAGCGCAGACAGACTGGATTTTAAGTTAGCAGCGGCCGCAGTGCTCTCATCTGGACCTGGGTCCGGCAGCGATGAGGACGAGGTTTCTGAGGTAAGCTAAGAGCCATCTTTAGCAAGAATGCTAGCGAGCAGGCCCACAGCGATATTAGTAGCTAGAAATCTAGCTAGTTAGCTAACTAGCCAGCATTCACTGGCCGATAAAAATACGGAATGTAATCAGGTTGAATTTCTTAAATTGTGACAACACACCAGTAAATTAACAATTATTTGTAATAATTAACGTCAAGTACACTAGACGATGGTATATTTCTACAAATGATCGATGTTATGTTTTATTTATGCGGCGTAGGCTGAGATACAGGCCTAGGACTGGGTGGCTAGCGATGGCAACGCCAATGCCCAAGTCTCGCACACATTTCCAACTTTGCAGCGATTTTCATGCGGCTCGGTGTTCTGTTGTGAAAACGACGTAGCTTCTTGCTGATTGAACCAACCATTACAGATGTTTTGACAATACGTCAGTTTAATTAGGTTCACATACAGACGACCCCGATACTTTTAAGGAGCCGTGTTTATTAGGTGCGTGCCCAAGTAATACAAGCAGGTTGTTTAGTATCCCAATTTATAATTCTATTTTAAAATGTACATAATGATGCAGGTGCCGTCATAGGGCTCTCAAGAATTTAGCAACTGGATAACTATTGCTTTTTTGCAGCTTGTTTGTCATCTTTGTTTATCATCTGTAGTTTATCATCTAGTTCAGCTACACCTAATAATGGTCCTGTCTGTCATTTCAACGAAGAGATGGAGGTTAAAGTTGCCTTCCGGAATTTTTCACCTCAAGGGACAAATGGCAGCACGTAGGGTCCCCGAAACGATACACAAGGTGTAATACGTCATCTAGAAGTCACGTCCTTTAAAAGCGCCCTCACTTGTTGTTGGTGGGACTGGCGTTGGTTCCCCTCGCTCGCCCTCACCTCCGTGTGAGTCACAATACAGAGAGGGCGTTTACGAATAACGCTCTTAAGACTTGCTACATAATTAACCAGTCATTCTTGGAATTATCGACGCAGCAGAATATTGCTCTTGAATCCGTAAGATTAACCTATACGTTTCCCTGACAACCACATCATTTTAAAGTGGAGATTAGTGTCACCAGTGACTCAAAATGGGTTCAAATTAAAAATGAATTTTCCACGTGCAATAAGAAGAAATCACAAAAGTAGCAGAGAAAAAAACATTTTTTGCTTCACATATGTTTTGGTGTAAACAGTGGACCTGTCTGTCTATGTCAACCTACGCAATCCGATCTTGCTGTTGATTGTCTCTTCCAAGTTTGCTGGAAAAAAGGATTTCCTGCACATGTAAAGCCTTAGTTGTCGATGGTTCAGTGAAAGGAAGGAAAAAATGTAGGAGCTGTAGATTTCAGTGAATGACGTAGCATAATCTGATGGCAGAGATTTTGAAGCACATCTACAGTATGGTGTATCTGTAAATGTGGGGAAAGACTTGGTGATTTAAATGTTACAAGACTGACAATGTGTTTGCAGTCTGGAGAAAGACTGCCATCTATAGAGGATGTTTATTAAGTCAGTACTGTTGATGATTGAGGTTAAAATGAGTTCATAACTTAATCACTGTGTGCAAACCATCACAGTTACTGTTACTCTTCTCACAAGCTAAATTGTATGGGGGTGGCAAAGCAGTGGTAACATGAATGGTGAATGACGTTCTGTAAGTCTATGTTCAGTGTCCAAGCCTGTTTTTGATTCCAAAACAGATTCCTAAATGATGTGGACTAAAGCAACTTTTAAATATCTGTCTATTTTGACTTCATCAAGCATGAGACAAACTTCTTTATGTTATGGATATTATTATTGTTTTTTTGTTTTATATATAGACAATACAATATGGCCCATCCTTAATTTAAAAGTTTAGATAAATCAAAGTAACTTGTCCTGCTAACCACAGAGGAATGTAAATATTCTACATCTACTGCATTTAGTGCAATGTGACCTATGTAATGAACAAGTGTGTGTGCCAGACAAGGTGACGGAATTGCATGTCATGGCCATTGCTGTTGTCTTGCTCTCTTGTGTTGCTCGCTTTCACAAGTGACGTGTCAGCATTGGCCCACAAAATCTCAGGGGTTCAGAGTATAATGTTCCTTTACTTGTTTTTTATTTATTTTTTTGTAAGAATATGCTTAAGTCATTCAGCCATTTGCTGCTTGTGTGACAGGCTTTAGCCCTTGCGCAGGTAAAGGAATAGCCATTTCACAGGCTTTTGTTAAGCATTATCCCTGCCAAGAGCTCACTGCTCCAGGCCAAGCTAAAATTTGAGGTCCAGGATTAGGTGAATGCTTTTCCAGGCCTTTACAGCTCTCAAGGCGGATTTGATTCTGGGAACTGTAGTTCATTAACTGGGAAAGTATCCTGTTCATTGTTGCTCAGTAGTACTGTTTCTGAACTACAGTTCCCATAGGTCATTGTGTGCTACATTCCTTACATTCATGTCCCTCCACATTTCTGCCCTCCATTAGCAGTTGCCCTTGCTCGTGCCAGCACAGATAAATAGATCTTTGGAAAAAAAACTGTTCATGTAAAACTAGGAGGTAATTGAAATTGGAATGACAGCATTGCATGGGTAAGATTAGAAGACAAGGAGAAAGGCTCACTATTCCGGAGCTCCTGAATCTCGTGTCCAGTAGGATACAGTGTTTTGTACATGGTCATGAGGGCAGAAGGCCACATTACATGAAACTAGTTTGTCCAAAGAGAGATGTTATTTTTTTCTAGGATCTGACTAATGTCCTATAAATAAGTTTAAGTTTGGCTAATTAGCCCTGTTTCCTAATAGGCTTGACTGTGTGTATGTATGTGCTTGTTTGATGTAGAGTTGACTTTGGGTATTTGACACTGCCGTCTAAAGAGTAAAGAGTGGCATGTGTAGACAATGTGTCTTGCGGTGTCCTCCAAGCTGTAAGGGTCACTTTTGGGCACCATCTCCTCACCAAGATGCTTATTGTCCCCCAGTCTCTTTCGGCTTTCTGGCAACATGGCAGGTCCAAGAAAAGGTGGAGAAACGTATATAACATGTATTTTAATTTGACTACATACACTATACTCTCACAGTATAGGCCTACTTTTACTGATAAATTCTTCACATCTGTTTTTGGCTATGGAAGACAGTTTTGATCTATAGTCTTAAAATTATGCCTTTTCTGATTACTAGTACCAATCTTGCCTGCTGCTTAATGCAAATCAGAAGTAAGTTCTGTGCACGCTTGTTGCGTTATGCTCTGTCGTGGTGCCCTGAAAAACTCATAAATGGAGCAAATGTTGGTCTGTTTCTGAACTATTTTGTTTAGACCAAAATTTAACTTTTGACATATATAAAGATGGATAAAAAATCCGGTAGCCAGTGGTAGTGAGCTTTCTTCCTGTTTCGTTCCTATTAATTTGTAATTAAAAAACACTATGTAAACTGGCCCATTGTGTCATTTAGCTTGCAAATTAAAGGCGCTCTAAGCGATGCTGTTTCACGTCACTTCTTGTTGACGTTCGAAGTATTGTCAAACAAAACGGAGGATAGCTCCCTCCTCCCCCTCCCTCCCATGCTTCCTGAAAGACTCATGAACGTGCATTTCCTTCTTGACGTTTATTGGCTGGAACACTGATATGTTTCGTTTTCGTATGTTATGCTAGGTTTGCCCACCGTGTGTTTGTGGCAGTTTGTGGAGCCAGGGCTGTCTGAGACCGTGTTTTTTTTTACAGTGTGTTCAGGGGACAGGCAGCTAGCAGATTGTGAGGAGATGTTTGCTGTATGTAACAACACATGTTGTAGTCCTAAAAACGCGTCACATTGCTTAGAGCATCTTTAAAAGCTGTTAACATGCTATTTTGTGTGTGTGAGTGAGTGTATAGAAAATATATTCTCGTTAAGTTGTTACAGGAAGTGCACATGTATTTCAGAATTTGGCATCCAGTTAAGGACAGTAGAGAATCTTCCAAGTACCCTCTTCCTGCTTGTTCACTGCATTGTTTTCTACTCATGACTGACAGACTGACTACTTGTCCAAATTGATGTCCAGGACCTCATTCCAAAAAGGCTAAATGTTATTGAACTAGGTTGTGTTCAGACACACACAGGCATCAGTCCTGTAATCTGGGGATGGTACAAACTTTTGCCATAAAATATTGATGGATGCGTGCAAAGGAAGTGTTATATATGTTATACATAAAACCATACAGCACTTTGACAAACACTTGGGGGTAACTCCCTGAGCCCTCTGTCACTTGAAATTAACTTTGCTGTGTTAAATCATAAAATGCCATTTGATGGTCAAAAATAATGAAAATCACATATGCTTTCTAAATGCGTTTGAAACCTTTAAGGTATTTAACTAAATAAAACTGATATCAAACCTTGCCTAAAGGTTTGCACCCCCTTGATGGCTGTCTGAAGCATAATCTTTAGACTGTAAATCGGTTAAATGTCTATTCCCTCAGTCAGCCTCTTTCCTGCCTGTCACCAGGCTGTTAGTGATACAGCTGATGTGCTGATTGCCGATTGCCTTCGCCATTCAGTGTTGAATCTACATGATTGTTTTGATTCTGACTTGGTCTGTGTAGGTTTATAACCTATCCGTGTTTGGCTCAAATAGCCGATCTTTACATGACCATCTGTATTTGCAATAAATTGAGAATACCTTTTATGGTTGAGTTTTGGTCTGGAATCTTTTGAGGAGAGTATTAAGTAAAACAGGGAGCACTAGATTTCTGAACAGCGTCTAGAGATAGAAAAGAAAAAAACGATTCTTTCTCTGTCCCCAAGGTGGAGTCTTTCATCCTGGACCAAGAGGATCTGGACAACCCCATCATGAAGACAGCGTCCGAGCTGCTCCTCTCGAGCGCCACTGACGGGGTCGACCTTCGAACAGTGGACCCAGAAACCCAAGCTCGGTTGGAGGCCCTGCTGGAGGCTGCAGGTAGGAAGGGATGCTTGAGCATGTTAACAGACGCACCATTTGTAGCATTGGAGAGTAGGCACCTTTTCACTGGCCAAACTTGCAGGCTGGTTGGAAGGCTACTTGCTTTTTTGGGGTGTGTTTTTGCCTGTAGGAACTGTGGGTTTTTGTAAGAGGATAATGTCCAAAATGGCATTTTCCACTAAACAATATCAACAACTTTTTTTTTTCTACTGGGGTTGTACCAGGCACCTGCTATTACCAGGTTCTATTCGGGCCGAGCCGTTATCAAATGTGACGTGACCAGACTGACCCATTGGTTAGAGAGGGGGCCGCAAGTCTAGGCAAAGGAGAAACAACTTTTGCTTGTGTCCAGTGTGGTCAAAACAAACATTCTAAGCTATGAAATTTAACTACTGGGCTGCTTTTGAGAACATGGTACCATCAGAGTGGTGAAGGGTACTTTCTGAGCTTCGTTCCACTGCTGTGCATAGGACAACTGTGGAGTTACGTCCTATGACATTATTTTAAGTGGACAAATGAGTTTAAGCAATGTCCAAAAAGTCTTCTAGGGAGGTTCTAGTTAGCACATAGGCATGTTTCCAGGATTACTGTAGCCAGTCACAACCAGAGACTGTATGGTCACAACCACTGCAGTTTGATCACACTAACCACCACCACTTTGTACCTGGTTGTACCCATTTTTAATGGAAAACCAAACTAGGCTGGTACCAAAACTGAATAGAACAGTGTCGAGTAGACTAGTACTATAGTAGAAAAGCGCCTATAGTGTCCCCCAGATAGTTCTGTGTGGTCCTGCAGTGTTTCCCCAAGGATGTCTTTGAAGGTACGGGGGCCAGGACCATGGCTCGGGAACCCCAACACCAAAAGGAGGGTACACGGTGTGGTGAAAATGTACAAAAAACACCCCAACCCCAGAGTGACCCTTGACCCCAGCCCCCCGAACCAGGGCTCTAGACTAACTTTTTGCTACAGTTGTTTTTTTTTAACTAGTTTGAAAACTAGTGTTTTAATGAAACAACAAATGCTCATTGCTAGCCATTTTGAAGATGGCGATTCTACGTTTCCCAAATAGCCGAGACGGGAGCAATCGTCAAAATTTCGATGTCAACCACTGTTAAAAACCGAACTATACCTTTAAAGAAAGCTACCACACTTCATGGCCAAAAAATTGTATAATAATAACTACTGCAGGTTCAGCTTCTAGCTTCTAGCTTCATTACAGCCATGTCACTCAAAAAATGTAGTTAAACTAGCTTGTAGTGAAGCTACTGCCCAATACAAGTTATGTTGCCAAATATATGTTTGCCCCTCTGGACGATTGAAATCTAAAATAACATAATTCGTGTGTGAAGTAGTGGCCTAAGTCGCAAGTTGTTTAGTATGCACGCTTCTGAGAAGGAATTAATTCTGTGGAATTTTTTTTTTTTTTTTTTTTTAAACACAACACATTATGGTCTTAAAACACTGACAACACTATATTCGGTGCACCAAGTTGTCAGCTTTACTGTATCTTAGCCAGGGAAACTGGTCATCCACTGTCGTTGAAATGTATACACTTCAGCGACCTCTGACCCTGGGTCGACCGTATCTGATGCGGTCTCCGGGACAGTGTTAGACATAACCTGATCGCTTGATGGCTCCATGTCAGAGCACTGCATATGGATTTCGTGCTTAATTATTATCAATTGTTCTTTACATTTTTTTCTCACAACCCACAGCTATATCAGCTACTCAGCTATCTCTATGCCTACACTTTCTGGACCACTGCCTATCGGAGAGGTCCCGCCCTTGACTATCTGATTGGTTTAGACCATGCTTTGGGCATAAGATGTGTCATAATATGTTAAACACACGGAGGCTGAGTTGCAAAGATTTTTCTTCTCAAACTGCTATTTGCACTGGTACGACCTCTAATTTTGTGAAATTCTGAAGGTGCAGTGGCAAAAATTAAGGTGTGGCGGCCCACCGTGGTAAAATGTACATGGAGAAACCCTGTCCTGGTAGGTGGGGCTTCCTGTGGCGGTTGCTTATTAGTTAAATCATAGGTAACTGCATGTTGGTGAGCTTGTTGTGGATAGTAGTGACTTTCAGCTTTGTCCTAATTATACCACCCTCTTCCACCCATGACCTGGTACTATTTTAACATTTTTGGCCATATTCTCTAATTGCATTTGAAGCCCTCATCAAAATTTTCATACAGATAGAAGTTAGGATGCGGTCATAGCTTATTTAGGACTACTCTCCTACTGCCCAGTATGCATAGCAGAATGAGTACTCAATTTTTTGATTCACAAATTATGTTTTCAATCAAAAAATAACTAAACAAGGAAAGTCATATATTGCCCTGTGTGAGCCATTTTTGATTTAGTGTAACTTTTGTTGGACTAACATGTAATCATTTAGTCAAATGATGCAATTATTATATTTCCTTTGCTTCCTTGACATACTGAGTGAGGACTGCTGCAACCTTTTTGTTTGTTTGGAGGACATACATTCTCGTAAACCTGTCATAGCGGTTGGTTGGTTTACACAACATAACATGAAGCATTGTGTGGCTAGAGCCTTTCACAACAAGGAGATCATCCATAAAACATTGACGCCTCATAAGTTTGGATTCTTTTGAAAGCAACAAACACACTGTTTAAGAAGCCCATTGTGCCCAAGGTGTCTGCAGGACAAAAACAACCTGTGGTCACTTAACTGATACAGGGAATGGAGTGATTTCAGGTAAAAAAAAAAAAAAAAAAAGATATACGTTGGTGTGCTCAAGGCCTTCTGGGAAGTCAGACTTTATAGTTGAACCCCAGGTTGTAGGCGCTCTCTTATTTTGCTCGGTATGGTGTTTGTTTTTTCTTTGGTCAAGGTCACCTACGGAAGTTGGCCCATCTCCCTTTTTTCAAATTGTCAGTAATCAGCATGCTTACTTCCTCTTTGATCTTTGACCGTTTTAAGACTCGAATTTGGTTGAAGAACCTCTGTACTTACTGAGGAAAGTTGACTGCCCATACATACATTTTCCATTTTCTTCCCTATAGTCCAGCTTTGCACTGTTGTTTTCAGTGCCGGTCCCAGTGACCATCAATTTGCTCAGTTAAAGTCATTTTTAACTGAGCACAGATACCAATTGTTTTAATGTCTTGTGCCCTGGATTTATGTTTGAGATTGCCATACCAGTCATGCTCCAGCAAGTTTACCCAACCCCCATTTCTCCCCCATGCCATTTGGTTTATTTTTACACTTTACAAATTAGACTTTGAACTGTTAGCTTCTACTGACTTTGGAGAACACAGATGTGTAAACATTCTGCATTGCAAAAAAAGTGGAACATCAGAAACTGTAACTCGAGTTGGCCTAGGTTGTGGACCATGTGATTTTTGATACCATAGAAATGTCTCTGTTAGTGGCACATGATTTAGATGTTGGTGAAAGTAGGCTAGTTCCACAAGTACCATTTTGTACAACATTCTCCTGACATGTTGGAGCCTTTATATAAACGGGAGCAACCCTAAAGGCGCCCCTTAAATTGCTCGTCCCACTCTGAGCTGGTCTGTATGACGTCTGTGACGTGACTTACTGTACATGCTAAGAGGGTGTCGCCGCTGGCAGGACCTCTCATGGTAACCTCACTTGACACAAGACATTAACAAAGACAGTCAGACACTTTGTTTGGCAGTCAGTCATGACACATACCCAGGCATGGGACAAGCAATGGAGAGCAAGATGTATAAGCGTTTTATACATAGACAAGAATATCTAAAGACACCTGAAGTCTTAAAGCTGCAATGAATGCTGGATTAATTATGCTAATTAGTCAATGGACTGCATTTATACAGTACTTTACTGTCAGGGGGCACTCAAAAGCTTTACAATGTGTGTCTCACATTCACCCATCTGTACACGCATTCACACATCAGGGGTCACTTTGCTCTGCAAGTTGTCAACTACCCCCTGGAACCGTTTGGACTTCAGTATCTTGCTTATGGATGCTTGCTCATGGGTGGGATGGGTTTAGCAACAGTACCACCTGCACCATTATCACTCCATCACATACCTTTAGCTGGTGTCTTTTCAAATTAAAACTTCTAAGATATATGTTGATATGTTTTTGGTACACTTTTATTAAGAGTATTTTCACATGATTCACATGAGTCTAGGTGTGCAATGATACAGCCTGCAAATTACCTATATTGGCAGGCCACATGTTGAACGCCATTGTGATAATATAGAACTGTATAGGTGTTTAAATAACAAGTAGGTCATGTGTATTTGCATGGTAAATTGCTCACCAGCTGTGATTTTGATACACATTAATGAAAACAAGTGTGTGTTTGGGTTTTGTGTGCACGCACATGGTTGGTTGTGTGTGTGTGTGTGTGTGAGAGAGGGAGAGTGAGTGAGTGTGAGTGTTGTGTGATGGCTGCTACTAACCCATGGATTGTGTTTGATTGCTGACTTGGCTCCCTCTGCTTGTGTGCTTTGTGTCTCTGCATGCATGTGTGGAACCCTTGGCCTGGGCAGGCATTGGTAAACTCTCCACTGCGGATGGTAAAGCCTTTGCAGATCCTGAGGTGTTGCGGCGCCTGACATCATCGGTGAGCTGTGCACTGGATGAGGCTGCGGCCGCCCTCACACGGATGCGCGCTGAGAACACGCTCAACGCCGGCCAACCAGACAAGTATGGATCCCTAGCACTCTGGCTGCACACTCCCACTTCTTCACACAGCAGCACACACTTCTTAAGCCTCCAGACCAGGCAGGCAGCAGTAGAAGAGCCTATTATTTTTACCCATCATGGTCCTCGTGTTCAGTTAAGTTGATAAGAGTTAAAAAGTATAGGGCTCAATTGTAGTTTGATCTACATTTATTATCCAAGTTTATTTATTCATTTATTGATATACCTTAGAAAGAGGAAGCAGGTTCCATTCATTTATTTGTACATCTTAGAAGGAGGAGAATTCCACTCATTTAATGGATTTGCAGGGCTACATTTCTACAGCATTTTTTCATTTGGAATACATTTTACCCTCTTAATGGATCTAGAAACCTCTGTGCCATAATTTGAAAGAAGATTTAGTTGACTCAGGTTGCTGTTAGCTGATGTGGGTGTCATGTCACTGAGGCAGTAATGGTAGTAGTCTGGTTGTTTTCAGCCGGAGCTTAGCTGAGGCCTGTTCAGATGGCGACGTCAACGCAGTGCGCAAGCTCCTGGATGAGGGTCGCAGTGTCAATGAGCACACGGAGGAGGGTGAGAGCCTGCTGTGCCTCGCCTGTTCTGCTGGCTATTATGAACTTGCACAGGTGAGTGGGACAAAGTCTTTTTCAAGCCTAGCATGTTTCTAGAGATCTGATCAAAGGTGAACCCCCCCCCCCCCCCATGACCAACCACTTATTGAACTGCCTTGCCAATTAGGTGAAATCCTGAAACCGCCTGGATTGTCGGGCAATAACCTAGCACAGTTATTTTTTCAGAACAACATTAGATGGCCTTACCATGAAACTGACTGTGCTGTAAGGTTGAGTTTCCTTCTTCTGTTATTTTGGAGTAGCCTATGGGCTACAATAGTCCTAGTCTACTGTGTGTGGACAGAGATTTACTGTTAACGACACCTTTGGACTGAATTAATGTGCTACATTAAATATTGAAGCGTTTTTATTTCTGTTCCGTGTATTTCAGAGTCCCTTAAGTGAGATGGCTAAAACAGTAATCGAAATACCAAACCGATATTCAAGCGTTTATCGAATATTCGACTATTCGAAAATCATGTCTCATCCCTAATAGTGAGAATATGTCTATGAATTCTGTGGTGATCTGTATTGAGATCCAAGTCAATACAATACACTATTAGGGAAGCATTCATCCAATTCTTAACATTTTATAGTGGACAATATTCTTTTTGTGACACTGCCACTCTTTCACTATGCGAATGTCCAATAAGGAGCGTCTATAATGGTTTGGCAACTTTGTCTGTCTATTGTTTTTTCCATCAAAATAAGCTACATGTGATGCATTGATAAAAATGCAAACAAAGGTAACTTGTTGAAATGTTTGTAGGCTTTGTATCTCCTGTATGAGTAATTGAAGCCAATTCAGGAAGAAGTATTGACCCACTGCACTTAAAATGACTGGGTGCGGCTGAGAAAAGCTGGGCCTATGAAATAATTTGGGATGACATTCTAAATGTTTTGTGTTTCTTTGCTGAATACAGATCCAAATTTGTGCAAGAGAAACTAAAAAGTTCCATCATAGGTTTTTTTTTTTTTTTACAGGGTCAATGTTACCTGAGAGGGAAGCCATTACCAATAGACAAATAAAATTAACTGCTTAAACCCACTATGCATCATTTAATTAATCCGTTTCATACTGTTTAGGATGCTAAAATGAGTCATATAGTGTAGATAGCCTATAGTGGTAGATACAGCACTTGCAATGTTCAGCAGCGCGGACCGCCTCCAATAGAATGCAGTGCAATACAGTGCAATACATCGGTCTTTAGAGGGAGCTCGTCAGAGAAAAAAACAGAACGTTGCTTAGCCCCTCTTTAAAGTAATATCTGGCAATGCTGTAAAAGAGATGTATTTGGGGTAGAGGTTGTACAGCCAATTGCATGTATCTCATGGTCATCTTAAATCTATAGTGCCCTAATTTTCATTTGTTCCAGTAAACATGCTCTCCCAGCGTAGTGTCTACAGAAGTGTTAAGATGAAGTGATTTTCCTTTTTATAACTGTACAATTTAAAGGGAGCCATTATTTTGTCCAGACAGTTTGGCAACATTTCATTAAGCTATCAAACGTTGCTAAGTGTACTCCAAGATTTCTTTTGTCCTAAAATGATTTTGTGCGTGGCCTGCAAAAAACCTTTGTGTAGAAGTGGCAAGTAACCTCTACATGTGCACTGGTGTGCATCTTGACACCCTTATCATTCCTGCACCACTACTGAAGTAACTGAAGTTAAACCGGGACTAAGCAACATTCTGTTTTTCTCTCTCACAAGCTCCCTCTAAAGACCGCTGTATTGCATTGTATTGCACTGCATTCTATTGGAGGCGAACCGCGCTGCTGAACATTGCAAGTGCTGTATCTACCGCTATTGGCCACGGTGGCGCATTCTACACCGTTCGTTCGCTGTGTAATGACTAATTTTAGCATCCTAAACAGTATGAAACGGATTAATTAAATGAAAAATGTTGCATAGTGTGCCTTTTAAACGATACTCATGTGGAAGGCCATCTCGAGTCATAATGTGTGCATTTGTCCATGTTTTGTTTTTTGCTAACCTAAGCCTGGGTAATATAGCTTGCTTTGCATTCCTTACCCTAATTGATCTGCAATTTTAATAAATTGTCATAAATGAAAACTATAATTCTTATTCTGCATTATTATGCAAATTATATTTTCATATTTTGGGTCAGGGTTCCTTTTTATCAAATGTGCTGTTATAAACGCTGATTCCTTTGAGGGTTCTTATCAGTGTAATTACTATTTTGTCCACAGGTGCTCTTGGCTATGCATGCCAATGTAGAAGACCGGGGCATTAAAGGCGACATAACCCCTCTGATGGCAGCTGCCAGTGGCGGCTATGTGGACATAGTTAAACTACTACTGGTTCATGGGGCAGATGTCAACGCACAGTCATCCACAGGTATAAGCACTACTCCTTCTCCCCCTTCTCATATATTTTCCTCCTTTTGACATGCTAAGTATGCTTGACATGAACAAGTAAATGAATCAACAGTCCAGAACTTCTCAACATTGAAGAGTTAACAGACAAAAGAAGGTTAAACAAAAGTTTAATGTTCCACAATAGTACTTTCATGTCTTCATTGTACTAAATTTCATGATCATCTATTATTTCTAGGTCTGTAAAGCATTAAATTAAAATTAACTAGTTAATAGCAAATCTGGAAAAAAATAATCGGGATTAATCATGATTATAAGTCAACCCAATATATAATAAACACACTGTCATCAATTTTACAAATAAGGCTTTATTTATTTGTTTTTCCCAAATCTGTCACACTTTTAAAAGCTGCGAGATAAAAACAAAGCTTGCTTTTAAATAGAAAATGCATCTTGGCCGGTTTGCATTCAGTTTCTATGAAATTCTAATGTCGAAGTTAAAAAAATATTAGTTTTTAGGGACAGAACTGGGAGCTTGGTGTTGCTGTAGGCTTACATCAGGTTATTGACTTGATAATTTCACTAATTTCACTTTTTGTTGACAGTGTGACATTATGTGACTAATTTATGAAGTGTAGCACCTAAATTAAGACAATGCTATTGCATGCTTCACGTAAATATAAATTTATCTTTACATGTATGTTTCAGCATCAATACAATTTTATTGCTAACGTTCTTTTATGTATATTTCAGCGTCAATACAAATTAAGAGCTTTACAGGGTAATGTCCAATTTCCAGCTAGCTAGTTAGCTAGCTTGACTTAGCCAGTTGAGTTAGCCACAGTAAATTTTAAACTTTTCAAAATAATCACTGCAGCACTCTTAATCTCGAAAGCATAACTGACAGTAACTTGCATACAATCGCGTAAAATCGGTTGAAATATGCATGTGTGTGGTTCACTTTGATATGTACCATGCATTAGCACACTTGCTCCTATAGAAATAAATAACCGTTAGTGCCTTGTTTAAAACTGTTGAGGCTTACATGAACCACGTGACCACTGTTGAGGCGACATCAAAGCACACCTATTTGTAACACGTTAAAATACACAGCGCCACAGCGAAATAGTTGGCCAGATATATGTCTTGTAGCTAAAAACAGGACGGGATGGGGGGGAAAAAAGTGAAAAGCATCTGTTCCCTGTAGGTCTATTGAAGCTCTCAATGTGAATAAAACCGTAAAGGGACACATCAGAGTCTAGGCCTACTGGGTGTTCGGGGGCAGGGTCTGCTGGGTGTGTTGGGTGTGCAAGGCACTGATCTCTAAAGATCTCTAAATAATAATTCTTATTGTTAAGGTCTGTGGTGCAAGGGAATAGGGAGGGTCTTGCTGGTTGTCTGTACACAGCGGTGGGTGTGTAGACAGGAGGAGAAAGGGGAATGAGACGGTCAGATTGAAAAAAAAGAATATCATTAAGTAGTATTATTTTAATGGTTTCCGGGGGTCTTGGGCAAAAGCCACGAGGCCGAAACATTATGTTGGCACTAAAGTATAATAAAAAGTTAGGCCCATAGCTTCATGTCTGAGTTGCTCCGGTGAACATCTCCTTTAATTGAGAAAAACATTGTTTCGAATAGCCCGTCTCTACCCACATCTGCCTTAAATAAACAGCGGTGTGTCTACTGCTACAGTCGGCCACAAATAGAACTTAATCTGTAAGCTAAGGTCTGAAAGCTTACTTTGAGGTATAATTGAAGCATTTATAAGTGACATCTGAACAACATAACGAGAAGAGAAAAGTGAAGTGAATAATAAGCTTGAGAAATGATAGAATGACTAGCAAGGTTAGGTTTATAATGAGGTTTGAACCTATG